>RJWJ010011525.1:0-44170 GCA_004363605.1 Indri indri | reverse complement strand
TCACAGCCAGGACATTAGTATGGCCCACGGGCCCTGGTGAGATGCCTCGGTTTTACTTGTGTGTGCCTGTGTATACATGTGTGTTTAGTTCTATGACATTTCACCACACACATAGGCATGTGTCCGTCACCACGAGGCTGCCATGTTGCCCTTTTATGGTACCCAAGCCCGTCCCTAATTCCTGCCCACCACTAATCCACACTCCCTACTCCTACAATTTTGTCGTTTCAAGAATGTTGTATAAATGAAATCATGCCATCTAAAACCTTTTGGATTGGCTTTTCACACTCAAACAGAATTTCCTAAAGATGCAACCAAGTCGTTGCCTGTATCCATACTTCATTCTTTTACGTGGCCGAGTAGTACTCCACGGTGTGGACGCTCTGCAGTTTGCATAACTGCTCACTCGCTGGAGGACAGCTGAACTGTTTTTTGCTACTACACATAAAGCTGTTATGAATATTCCTGTAGAGGTTTTTGTGGGTGCACGTTTTCATTTCTCTGGGATAAATGCCAAAGAGTACAATTGTGGGGTAAGATGGTAATAGTATGTTTAGTGTCATTAGAAACTGCCAAACTGTTTTTTAGAGTGTCTGCACCATTTCACATTCCCACCAGCAGTGTTATGAGTGACGCGGTTTCTTTGCATCCTTGCCAATATTTGGTGTTTTTACTCTTTTTTTGTTTTCTTTTAGCCATTCTTATGAGGTTAGCGATAGCTCATGGTGGTTTAATTTGCATTTCCCTACTGGTTCACCATGCGGAGCATCTTTCAACCTGCCCATCTGCTACCCACAGCCTCTTGGGTGAGCTCTCTGTTCATCACTTTGGCCAATTTATAATTAGATCGTTACCTGACTGTTGAGTTTTGAGAACTCTTTATATATTCTAGATACTAGACATTTGATAGATACGTGGTTTGCAAATATTTGTGCCTAGCCTGTAGATTGTTTCATACTCTTAACAGGATCTTTCACAAAGCAAAATTTTAAAAATTTTGATAAAGTTTGATTGGTTGATTTTTCCTTTTATGGATTGTACTTTTGGTGTTAAGTCTAAGAACTCTTTGTATAGCTCCGAATCCTGAAAATTTCTGCCTGTGTTTTTTTCTAGAAGAGTTATAGTTTTACATTTTACTTTTAAGTCTGTGATTATTTTGAGGTAGTTTAGTTTTTGTATGAAGTTTGAATGGAGGTTCATATTTTTTGCCCATGAATGTCCAATTTTTTAACATTTGTTGAAAAGTTTCTTTCTTTCAATGAATTACTCTTGCACATTTGTCAAAAATCACTGGGCATATTTGTGTGCATCTGTTTATGAGTTCTCTACCTTGTTTTATTAATCTCTCTACCCCCTGCCAATACCAGACTGCCTTGATTACTGTAGCTATAGAATAAGCCTTAATATTGGGTAGAGCAATTCCTCCTACTTTATTTTCTTTAAAGATTGTTTCAGCTATTCTAGAGCCTGTACTTACCCATATAAATGTTAGAATAAACTTGTCTATGTCTGCACAAAAGCTTGCTGGGATTTTGACAGGATTAGGTCTGCCATTTTCTTGCTTCCCTATGGGTTACTTGAACACTTTTTAGGGAAGCAAGAAAATAGGAATAGAAGAATAAAATAAAGGAAGCAAACAGAATATAAATAAGAAAATGGCAGACCTAAGCCTTACCATATCAATAATCACTCTAAATGTAAATGGTCTAAATACACCAAGCAAAAGGCAGAGACTGACATGGCGGATAAAAAAAACAGGACCCAAATATATGCTGCTTAAAATAAATTAATTTCAAATTCAGACACAGAGATTATTTTCAGCAAAGCCAGGATTATGTTTTGTCTTTTACATAAACTGTATTAAAACAACCCCCCATGCAAATCCTGAACAGAAAGTAGATGAATCTGTCCGTATCTCTTTTAGGTACGACATCTTTGGCCTCAGATTGCAGTCAGGATTTTCTGGAGCATATTTCATTTTGGTGAATCATACTTTGATATGCTACCCATTTTAACACTGGGAATTAATTATCCTGGAAGTTCCTTTAGATGAAATGAAATCACATACAATTCAAATCTTTTCGTTATCCTAAAATGAAAAAACTTGACATTCTAAAAATATACACATAAATATTGCCTGTAAACATGATGACCTCAAAATTAAAAGTTAAAATACTGATAATATCAATACTGTCAAAGGTAAAATACAATGGTAGGACCATATATAGGTATAATGTTTCTGAAGGAAAATGTACCAATATATAGTAACAGCCTTAAACAGTTTCATATACATTGTTCCCATAATGATACTTTTAAAAGTTTATTTTAAGGCAAGATTCAGAGCTTATCTTGGAAAAAATTACTGATAATTTATTTGATAAGCTAGAAACTTTGTTCGTAAATTTTTGTGAAAAGGATCTTGAATTCAACAGAGAGGTTCCATTCCATAATTTTATATTTGAGTCTCTCTCATAATCTTATTGAATGTAGGAGGACAGAAAGCAAATCATCAAATTGCATGGGAGGAAGAATAGCACTTGCTACGTGGGCGCCTGTGTGGGAGAGCTCTTCTCCCTCAATTCCAGGGGCACTTCAATCTCCCTCTCACTCCTTCTCCTTTATTCTCTTCTTCTCTTCTTCTGCTCCTTTCTTTCATCTTTTTATTCCTTCTTTCTAACTCGTTTCAAACCCTGGGCAGAATAAAAATTTAACAACACTTTTTGATGTTGAGAATGATGCAGAGACGAACTAATGGTCATGAATTAATTAGGTCATATTTTAAGAGCTCTTAAAATACTGTGACTACTGTGCATATTTCTACACTGCCAGGGATTTGAATTGAGGAGCATTTAAATCTGGGTTGGCCACTGCCTTAGACATGAAAAGTCTATTAAGCTCACCATGCTAAATGTTTTGGGATATAATTATATGCTAAGTCTAATGAGTCATACCACTGAAGAAATGCGTTAGCTATTATAGACATGGATTAGAAGAGTCACACAGACTTGCCAAGTTATCTGCTTTAAGGTACAATGATTGTCTAGAAGGTTGAGTTTTCAAAGCTTTGACATTGGCGTATGGAAGTTGCCATGTGAAAAAGACAGTGATGTGTTTACTCTCTTTGGGGAAAGGCGGGTGGAGAAAGAGTTTGGGCTGAACCCAATGGCTAAAGAATCTCTCTCTTTCTCTTTCCCTGAAAGTGTGCTTCAGAATTCATTCAGTTGTGTCAAATAATTTTTTAAGTATAAAGCTGCAACATCTGAATTCAGCTCAAAAGAACCTGGAAATTCTGAGTGAAGGCAGGAAATCCTGCTTGAGCTTTGGCCTCTGCTCATGGCAAAGTGCCAGGAAGAAGCATGCCTGTGAGGGAGTGCAGGCCAGAGCACTTGTTGGATTTTGTAACCTTAACTCTGATCTTGGTTGCTTTAGGAAATTTTAAGTTAAAATCTTTGAGAAAAGATGGTGGAAAATTGTTGTACTGACTACACTGCAGGTGCAGGTAAAAATCTCTGTATACGGGTATAGAGTCTATAATTCTGTAATCCACGATGACTTTAATTCTGACAGTTTTAAAGAGGTGTTGGGATTGATCCACCAAGGAGCACTTTGTGTTTAGAGATCACTTGTAGGGATGTGGCTTACCTGTTGTTCTCTTCTCACCTGGACACAGGGATTCAAGAAAAATGTCATGTCAGTCTACAGTGTTGTGTTAAATCTATCTTATAGTATCTGGTGTTACCCCTTCTAAAACACTTTCCTAAAGTGATAACTATTTTTTCCCCGATGATAGCAATAATAATATGGTCATTGTAGAAACTTTGAAATATACAGAAATATGTTAAAGAAATAAAATATTATAGAGCAATAAAAGTCACTTTTAACTTGAATTTGTTAAATGAAAATGTATTACATTTTTCCTTCCTTCTCTGATGTTAGTAAGGCTCAATTTTTCATAAGTTTATGTGTATTTGCATATGTGTGTGAGAACTGTTAACATATAGTTTCCTGGTATATGTTGTATTCAAATTTTTCTCATTGTTTTTTTAATAACTCTTTAACTATTAAGAATATTCTCCTGCGGAGAATAACATCAGCAAGATAGCAGAATAAAAGGTCCTTTGCTCCCATCTCCCCACAGCATCAGTCACTTGGCAGCTATCCATATACAAAAATGCCCTTATGGGAGCTTTGAGATCCAGGTAGGAGGATGTGAAACCCTTGTGGAGTCAAAGACAAAGCAGGGATGTTTGGAGAAGGCAGATTTGCACCCACGTGGCAAGCTCACCAATCTTGGTTCCATATACAGACTTTGAAACAGCCTATCCCCCATGTGGACTCATCTATAGCCCCATTTGTCCTTGGACCTGCCATCAGCACCATCCACTGCAGGACCCAAGGGAACTCACACTCACCTGTGCATTGGGTAATAGGCCCACTGATCTTGTTCTCAACTGTGGACTTTGAAGTGGCCCATGATCTGGCTCCAGGCCTCCAACCATGGTCTTAGAGCAGTTATATCCACCCAGGAACCTAGAAGGAGACGTATCTGTCAGAGCCCCCAGAGGCAGGCCCACTGACCTCTGTCTGACTGTGGATCCTGGAACAGCACTATAATTTGGCTCCAGCACCTCTTGGTCACAGTCTTAGAGGAGTCCTGCTCACACAAGGCCCAACCAGGAGATACACCTGTTCATGCCTGTGGAGGTAGGCCTGTCAACTTTGGTCTGACTGTAGATCTTGAAGTGCCCTGTATCTTGATTCCTTTCCTTCTTAGCCACGGTCTGGGCCCAGTCCAACCTTCCCAGTGGCCCACCTAGTGGTTTGGTTTGAGTCATCCCAGAGACCAGTCGGAGCCACACCCATCCACATACCTGGTAACTGAACTGAACTGAACTGAACTGCTGTATGTGGACCCAGCTGCAGGCCCTAAATCAGACCCTTGTTCCAGTGCCAGCCCTACTGACCAAGGTCCTAGAGGTAGTCCAGTTCTCCCAGGGACCAGACAGGATCCACACCAGCCTGAGTCCCCAGTAACAGCCCTGCCAACTATGCACTCCAGTGTGGACCCAGCATAATGCACATCACCTGGCTGCAACTCCACTTGACTGCAACTCCAGAGGCAATACCATTAGTCTGGGAATCCAACAGGAGAAGGTCTTTACCTGCCAAAACCAGACTAGAAGATGTGTTTGCTTCTTCAAATGCACAGACACCAGTGCAAGACTACAGTCAGGCCAACATGACATCACTAAAGTAAACTAATAGAGCTCCAATAACCAACCTCAAAGAAATGGAGCTCTATGAATTGTCTGACAAAGAATTCAAATAATCACCTTAAAGAAGTTCAATGAGATGCAATAGAATACAAATAGCTAAATGAAAGCAGGCAAACAATGCATGAACAAAATGAGAAGTTTTATAAAGAAATAGAAACCATAAAAAAGAACTAAACAGAAGTGCTGGAGCCAAAAAATAAAATGACAGAACTAAAAAATTCAATAGAGAGCTTCATTAGTGGATTTTATCATGCAGAAGAAAGAATTGGTTAACTTAAAGACAAATCATTTCAAATTAGCTAGTTAGAGAAACAAAAAAGAATAAAAGAGTGAGGAGAGCATATGAGATCTATGGGGCACCATCAAACAAATATATGCATTATGGAAGTTGCAGAAGGAGAGGAGAGAAAGAAAGGAGCAGAAAGATTATCTAAAGAAATAATGGCTGAAAATGTCTCAAATATTGAGAGGCATATGGACATCCAGATTTATGAAGCTCAAAGGATCCCAAGTAAGAGCAACCAAAAGACTATGCCTTGAGACAGATTCTAGTCAAATTGTCAAAAAATCAAGGACAAAGAGAATTTTGAAAGTAGCACAAGATGAGTAACTCACCACATACAAGGCAACTCCCATAAAGCCATCAGTGGATTTCTCAGCAGAAATCTTGCAGGCCAGGAAAGAGTGGGATAATATATTCTAAGTGATAAGCTTAAAGATAAAACACAAAAAGCAGTGCTAATCAAGAATACTGTACTTAGCAAAGTTGTCTTTAAGAAATGAAGAACTATTCTCAGACAAAGAAAAGTTGAAGGAGTTCATCACTGCTAGATCTGTATTACAAGAAAGGCTAAGGAGTGTTCAAGTAGAAACAGAAGGATACTAATGAGAACATGAAAAAAAGAAAAGTATAAAAGTAACTGGTTAAGGTAAATATATAGCCAAATTTAGAACACTCCAAGACTGTAATAGTGGTGTTAAATCACTAGCATAAAAGTTAAAAGACAAAAGTCTTTCATAATACTATAGCTACAATAATTTGTTAATGAGTATACAATATAAAAAGTGTAAAGCATGATATCAATAGTATAAAGGCTGGGGGAAGTGTAGTTTTTGTATGTTATTAAAGTTAAATTATTATAAGCTTAAAATAGACTTACAGCTATAAAATGTTTTATGGTAAGCCTCATGGTAACTACAAAGAAAAAATCTCTAGTAGATACACAAAAGATAAAGAAACGGGGATTAAAGCATAGTGCTGCAAAAACAATCAACATATCACAAAGGAAGATAGCCAAAGAGAAAGAAAGAAACACAGTAACTACAAAACAGTTGGAAAACAATCAACAAGATGACAATACTACTATCCATAATTATTTGCTTATCAATAATTACTTTATATATAAATGGATTAAATTATCCTATCAAAAACACAGAGTTGCTGAATGAAAAATAAAATCCAACAATATATTGCCTAAAAAAGACTCATTTTGGTTTTAAGGACACATAGAACCTGAAAGTGAAGAGATAGAAAAAAATATTCCATACAAATGTTAACCAAAAGCAACCAGGTGTGTTTATACTTAATATCAGACAAAATAGACACTCAGTTAAAATCTGTAACAAGACAAAAGGAAGGTTACCGTGTAATGATAAAAGGGTCACTTTATCAAGAGGATATATACACCCAACATTGGAGCATCTAAATATAAAGCAAATATTAGAAGAACTGAAGAGAAAAATAGATAGCAATGCAATAATAATAAGGGACATTAATAGTCCACTTTCAACAATGGAAAGATCATCCAGACAGAAACTCAATAAGGAAATAGAGGAATTGAATAATGCTATAGACCAAATGGACCTAACAGACATGTACAGAGCATTCCATCCAGCAGTAGCAGAATACATAAGCTTTTCAAGGGCATATGCAATATTCTCCTGGACAGAATATATATTGGGCCACAAAACAAGTCTTAACAAATTTAAAAAGATTGAAATCATATTAAGTATCTTTTCTGACCACAATGGTATAAAACTAGAAATCAATACCAGGAGGAAAACTAAAAAAAATCACAAATATGTGGAAATAAAGCAACATGCTACTGCATAACCAATGGGCCAAAAAAGAAACCAAGAGGTAATTGAAAAATATCTTGAGATAAACAAAAATGGAAACATAATGTTTCAAAACTTGCAGGATGCAGCCAAAGCAGTTCTAAGAGGGAAGTTCATAGTGATAAATGCCTATATTAAGGAAATAAGAAAGATCTCCAATAAACAGCTTAAGAAACTAGAAAAAGAAGAACAAACTAAACCCAATGTTAGGAAATGAAGGAAATAATAAAGATCAGAGTAGAAATAAATGAAATAAGAGACTAGAAAGACAATAGAAAATGTGAATAAAACTCAAAGTTGTTTTTTTAAAAGATAAACAAAATTGACAAACCTTTAGTTAGACAAACCAAGAAAAACAGAGAGAGGACTCAAATAAATAAAATCATGAATGGAAGAAGAGACACTATGATGGTTACCACAGAAATGCAAAGGATCATAAGAGACCAACTACTATGAACAATTTTTTATATGCCAACAGAGTGGATAACCTGGAAGAAATGAATGAATTCCTAGAAACATACAACCTACCAAAATAGAATCATGAAGAAATGGAAAATCTAAACAGATCAATAATGAAATGAGTAAGGGGATTACTTAGTAATCAAGAACCTCCCAACAAGGGAAAGTACAGGACCAGATGGCTTCATGGGGGAATTCCACCAAGCATTAATGCCAATCCTTCTCAAATTCTTCCAAAAAATTGAAGAGAAACAAGATAGGGCCATTATAGGAATAGAAAATGACAGGCCAATATCTTTGATGAATAAAGATGCAAAAATCCTTGGCAAAATTTTAGCAAACCAAATTTAACAGAACATTAAAAAGATTGTATGTCATGATCAAATGGGATTTATCTCTGGGATGCAAAGATGGTTTAACAAACACAAATCAATAGACATGCTATACTCCATTAATAATATGAAGTATAAAGATCACGTAATGGCCAAATGGTTAGGTTGACAATATTACACACATGCACACATGGAGACACACACATGCACACATACAGACATCTACACACATACACAGACACATACCCACTGCACACACACATACACATATACACACTCATGCATACGGTCTCACACACGTATGTGTGCACAGGCACATTAATTCAGATTGAAAGATCTTTTGATAAAAGAAGCAGGCTGTGATATGAAAGGAATTTGACCTTAAATTTAAATCCAAATACATTTAAATAAATTTAAATCCAAATTTAAATCCAAATACTTATCACAACAGATACCGAAAACGGAACCCCACACACGTAAAAGGAGTTGGAACTCTGAATAAACCATTGCTTTATGAGGGTAACAACTGTCACTTATGGAGCCCGTCACTGGGCTTTGTTCTAGGAGTTCCACAGCACTCGGCTGGCACCTTTGTGAGCAGGACGCTGTACTGTGCCAGTGGCTGCTCAATGACGGAACAGGGCCGACATGGGCTCTTCTGGACGGAGCGCGCGGTAGGCAGGAGATGCTGCCCAGGAGGCATCGCACCAGCTCTGCGCTGCACAGTGGAGGACCCAGGGCTCAGAAAGGAGTCCCTTGCCAGGGACCACACAGCTATCAAGTACTATACCAGGGATTCCAACCGAGCTCTGTTTGCCTTAAGTCCCCACTTTTTCCATTACACAAAGCTACTTTTCAAGCAAGGGCAGTGGAAGGCACATTAACGGCTGAGCGCTAATGTTCCCGTGTCTACACACCAGCAGCAGGTTTTGGCACACGTGGGCGGACCGCTTGGTCCTGGGCAGTGCATATGCAAATCCTCCCAGATCACAGCCCCTGTTTCCTTAGTGCTATTAACGCATCATCTGCAGATGATTTTCATTTTCCATCTGTTTTCACTCCAGATTCTTTCTCGAAATCTGTTTTCACTTCAGTTTCTTCCTCGGTTTCAGTGCCTGCGTCCTTTTCTGTGGAACCTCCAGGTACCTTTCCCAGATGACTGGCCGTGGCGGAGCATCCTACTCGCTCCCCTTTCCCTCACGGGAACCTGTACACGTGGTGGTTCAGGTGAGGAGCGTCCCATAGCCTTCGTCAGCTTCCAAACGAGTTCAGCGGAGAAGGGGACCAGGAGGCCGTTAATACCAGGACCGAAAAACGACACTGGAGCAACTCAGCCGGGCAAAGATGTGGCTCGGAGGAAGAGGGCGGGTTTGAAGTCCATTGCTGGACACTAGTAGGCTCTGGCTCGTGGAAGGATCCTCACTAGGTTTTGAAGGAAGTGGTCCGGTAACAGATCGACAGGTCCCTCATGGGGCATCGCAGCATCGGTCGGCAGCCACAGCACAGACCCTAGAGCCCGGCCACCTGGGCCTGAGGCCCAGCTCTGCCACGTAAATTACTTCCTGTTGCCTCCGTTACTCATCTCCAAATTGGGGGCCAGAGTAACTACCTTATGAGAGTTTGGGGAGGAATAAATGAGTCCATCCATGGAAACTGATCTGACAGTGCCCAGCATCCAGTAGTATTCCGCACATATCGGCAGTATAATACCTGCTATTCTAGGGGGTCCGGCACTGCAGTCAGGGGCGGGGGACTGAGGGTGCGCTGGGCTGATGACACGTAGGACCAATTCCAACTCCACATCTGTGGGTCTGGGAAACAGTGTATTAAATTCATGCCATTCTGCTCATCAGTAAGTTTATTACCGTGAGTATGATGCTGTGTAGATTAACATAGACCGAAGGAAATGCAATCCTTGGCCTTCAAGAACTCCAGTTTTATGTCAGCAGTTTCAGAAACACTTTAGCCAATTGATTTAGCTTATAATATTATATCTCTTTATATGCATGACGGAGTAAGAGGAATAGTGTCGAATTACTTCCCACTGCCCTCTTCTTGCTTCTTTTCCCCCACAGCAACCTGATAAGTTGATGCTGGGATAAAATCATGCCCTCTGCGCCCGGGTTTCCCATCGACACCCCGCTTGTCTGTGCCGGGGTACGCTATGGGACTAATGACTTAAGCCACCCCAACACCCCCTCATCGGTCCATTCCCTCTCCAAGGAACGCCACAAAAAGGCCAGATGTATATTTGCAAATGTCTCTAGCACCAAACCCAGACCACAGAGGAATAGTTTTGCAAAATTATGCACTCAGTTCTTTGGCTTGAATTTAAAGGCTACCTGTCAACTCGGTCTAGATGTTATGAGTGGTTTTTTTAAAGCGGTGGGATGTAGGGCTCAGATGGGATGGTGGCTGATGAAGTACATGTAACGGTTACCGGAAAGTTGCACGTAGGCCAGGGTGAGCACAGAACCCAGTTTCATTGTGAAATGCTCATGAGCAACAGCGACCACAATAGCTGCCGTTTATCGAGCGCGCTCTGTGCCAAACACGTACATCCGTTATCTCGTCACACCCTTACCACAATCTAGGGAGGCTGTATTACTTTTTCAGTTTTATAATTAATAAAAGTGAAGTTCAAAAATGTGAAATGACTGTCTCCAAACCAAACAGCAGCTAGATGCCAGAACCTGGATGGGGGCAGTTCGATCATTGAGCAATAATCCAACCATTGTTTCTAAAGGAAGAATCATCCAAGGAAATGGCCCAGATCTGTGTGATTTTAAGCCTGAGCTCTTAATCCTTCATTTTAATTTGTCATATACTATAGGTATTTTGAAATGGTGGCCAATATATTTCCTCAAAAGAAATCTGGCCAAATACACAATGAGTTCCAAATATCAATTATATTTCACATAGTTTACACCTACCTTTTGCAATTACAGAAAGTAACCAAATTCAGGCAACAAAGACTAAAATTACTGAGATTTTGTAATGTCTTGGATTGCCCTAAATTGTCCTCTTTACCAAAATGGTTTTGTTTCCTCATTTCCACTGACGGTCATCAAATATGATGCTCTGTGTCAATTTGTGCCACTGAGCCTTGAACGGTCATTGGCCAACCAGAGATACGTTTGATTTCCTCTTGGCTGGAGTCTCTCCTAGAAATAAAAAAATAGGATGAGCTTTCAAATTGTGCCCTGTGCCAGATGGTGCTGTGGGGTGTTCCTGTATTGAGGGACGGCCTGGAAGTCCACAGAAGGGGAATTGGGGGTGCCGCCAGCATTTGTGGGGAGCGAGGGGCCACCCAAAGTCCAAGTGCAGACAAACCAGCAGTGGCAGGAAAACAGGTGGGCACATTTCCAAAGTGACAACAGGTTGCAGCGTCTCCAGGTGTGGGGACGGCTGGGAGGAGGGGCTGCCTCCCAGCTCTGACAGGCTTTCCCGCACTTGTTGGTTCTCTTGTGATGTGCATGTGGGACACTGTGGTCACTGCTTAGAGCTGCACGTGGAAGTTGGTACCTGCCATGTGTGCGACGGATGTTCCCGGTATCATCCGACTAAGGTGCGTGTCTTCATATTTAAGCTCAGGCAGGGCAGGTCGGTTCTGTTAGACAAAATGCCTCATTTTTGGAGGGAGGGAGGCATGAAATTCTGCAGATTGAATTGTTTGCGTGACGCAGGCCAAGTCAAGGGAACAGAGGCAGTGGCCTAGCTCTGAGATACCCCAAGGCCACGTTGCTGTGGGAAATGTTTGCCCCGCTGAATCAGACTCAGTAAGAAGTAGTGAAATCTATTTTAAAAAATTTGCCTTTGTAGCTGACTAGTTCCTTTCCTTTGAAAACCCTGCAAAATCCCTGCATAAAATTTATTTCTGTTGGAAAAAGGGTTTTGCTACAATGGAATTTTAAGCCCCAGACAACAAATTGGGTTTATTCTTCAGGAGTTTTAATTAAAAAAAGGTTTTCTGGTCCCCCTTCCCCCAATAGCTGTAAGTGTTAAACTGTAAAACAAATATCACTGAATATTTAGAGTAGGTTTTAAGCAACGTCATCACACGAAATGAATGCACTTCTTTTTCCTAACTCTAGGTAACAAATGCTTTTTTACAGCTTTTTCCTGGCTCCCATTTTAGCCCCTAACTCCAGACCTCAGGGTTTTCCTAATTCTTACTAACCTGGCGCTTTTCTTAGCCTCTGTCGCTCTCAAACAAAGCACCAGCGTTCCAGCAAAGCTTCGGTCAGCTGCAACCTCTTTCCTCAGCTGGGCACTAGATGGGGGTTCTTTATAATCAATAAAGGTCTGCAATAATTCAAATTGTATTCTCTAATTATTAGATCAATTATATCCAATTTGTGTGATGAAAGCTTATGTTGCAAGAGAAATGACTGTATTCCAAGGCATAAGGCTGACACTTGAACATTTTTAACATTCTTAACATTTTAAACCTCACCCCAGACATCTTACTAATAAATTTTAACTGTTGTCTTTTGATACAACTGTAAATCTAGGAAAATCATACGACCTTACACAGAAAATGAAACGCCCACTTACCCCGGGAATGTGAAGTTCACGTCGCTTTGGCCTGTTCCTGCTGGAATTTAAAGTGGCCCTTTCAGAACATGCTTACCAAGCCGCATGGGCTGATGCGTCTTTTTATTCTACATGTATCCATCCCCGGGGAGAAGGAACTGTTGACAACAAGCTTTTATTTATTTTTCAGGCGTTGTTTGTTTTCATGAGCGGTAGAAGCCTAATTCTTTCTTGTTACTCTTCCTGATGTACTTTTTCTTACCACCTTGATTTCAGGGATTCTTCTATTTTCTTCCAAGTCTGAGAGGCCAATGGTTGCATGTTCAACACTCTCACTCGACAGGAACTCTCTATACTGCAGGCTTGCTGTGTTATTCACACTCCGTGTTACACCAAAGTGTCCTCATTGAATATTAAGCAACAGAGATAATGTGGACCAACCCTTTTTGTACTGCATCATGAAGAATTTTTTGCACGAAAACTGAGAAAAATTATGGCACCTGATCATGCTATTTGAAAGAAGTGTTTGAGTCTCTTGGAAAAAAGTTATATATTATTTAAAACAATAGTCTCTACAGTCTGTTAAGAATTCAGCACTGATTCAATGCACTGAGAATCTGTGAGCACTTCCTTGGCACATGAAGGGAGGATGCAAAAACCCAGGTGTGCAATAGGGTCTGCCCTCAAGGGGTGTGGGGCAACGTCAGGTGCACAGACCACACCGTAAGGAAGAAGTGCCAGCTGCCACTTGCACGCCGTGTATCGGGATTCGATGTGGATTATCTCCTTTCATCTTCGCAATTCTGGGATGCAAGTCCTAGCATGGTCCCTTTGTACAGAGAGGAAATTGAAACCTGGGTCCAGTGTCCTGTTGAAGGTCACAGAGCTAGTGATAGCGGAGCTGTTCCCACGCTTGCTGGGGAGGGGAGGAGGGACCGAACATGAGGTGGACTTTGCTGGACCCTGGCTGTTCCGCTGTGGCGCCAGGTGGCCTTCTCTGCGGCGGCAACTACGGAGGGAAAGGCAAAGCGGTGATCGACTAAGGCAGTAATTCTCCACATCCGTGAACTCATCAAAGCTATTAAGTCGTGTTTATGCATCTCCATGTTAGGAATCAACTTTGCGTGGTGCTTTTGGCGGAGCTGAGTTGCCGAGGAAGCTAAGGTTTGAATGCGCGGCTTTCGTCCTGGGGTCACAGGAGGTGGGTCTACGCACAGGCAGCGCCTGTGGCTGCTGCAGGAGCGAGAGGTTCACGGTGGGGGCGAAGGAAACAGACTCTGCACCTAGAATGAGATTTCCTGCCAATCCTTAGGGTCCTCGACAATCTCTTCAGGAGGCTAGATTTTAAATAATAGGCAAGGTTAAATGGCACAGAGGGAATATAGTTCATATTTCTGATTGTTTTGATGCACTGAATCCGTATGTGTTTAAACATGGCTTACTCTAGTTTGCCTTATTATTGCCCTTTGTGAGTGAAATGTTTGCGCTCTGTCCTTTTGACTGGCAGACGCACGTCGCAGTAGCTGTGGACTCGCGCTGGAACGAAAGAACTGACTGAGAACAACTGAGCCTTCAGTTGGCACATTTTTCATTTTGTCCAAGACATTCTGATGCCTCAGTTAGATTCAACCAAAATGTGGCATCTGGTGCTTCACCATGGAATCAGTTGGGGGGACTTTAAAAATGCAGTTGCCGGGGTTCCCGCAGCCCGGTCCCCAGATACACCACTCGGATAGGTCTCCTCGGATGGTCCTGTTATACGTGCAGCAGAAGTCGGGAGTCCTGGCTTCATGGAGCTGATAATTTCAGTGCCCTTCACTTGAAAAGTATCCAGTCTTATTTTTTGAAAACAGAAATGGTTATTTTTTAATGTAAATTATTTCTCTTCATATAAATTGGCCAGTAGATATCTGGAGTAGTGTTTATACGATTGATTTTAGGGCGGTTAGGTATTAAAAATTTTGCAGAAACAAACAAAACCAAATTAGATAAAATTTCTAAAGTCGCTTTTATGATGCATTGCGCACAAACTGGAGAAGCTTACTGGGCAAGGTCTACGTGACTTCTTTCTGCACTTGCGGCACCCGGAGGGCTTGTCTTTCAGAACGTGCTTCCCCTGCTTTGAGGACATGCTGCCCACATTCTCTGGTGTGGCCCGAGTCTGCCTGCAGTGCACATCGAGCCCGCGCAGCGTCCGTGCGTGTACTGGAGGGGGCCTCCCTCCCCCCAGGCACAGGCGTATCGCCAGCGTGGGACCGGATCTGCACCCGCTCACCTGGGGGAGGAATAGCTGGTGCGGAGGGCAGGTTGGCATATGGCGCCCTCGTGCTTGGTGTGGTCCCTGTGTTCTGGGTCACCTCAGCTAAGCTGGAAGGACATTTCCTGGAATTTCCTTGGCTGCACAGCTCCGGGAGAGCGGGGCCCAAAAAGGCATCTGCACACTACTCAGGGGTGGGAGGGAGGCAGCAGCTGTCTGCGGTGCAGCAACCTGCGGCTCACCGTGTTCCTGGGGCAGCAACCAGGCCCCCAGCCCTCAGCCCCAAGGGGCTCCACTTGCAGCTTTTCCGGCTGCTTGGCCAGGTGCGTGTGTGGGGAAAGGAGGCCACCGTCCCCTGTACATCACCATACCACTAAGGTCAGGGGTCTCTCACACCTGGCCCACTCTTGTAGGTTCCGGCCAGTCCTCGTGCTGTCCCATCGGGCCATCTTCCCTGGGACTTGAGGCCCAGCAGTAGACACAGCTGTAGAAACAGTGCAAGCAGCTCATACAGCTGCACGAGGCCACGGCCTACGCTAATGGTGTCCTTTTTTCTGTCCTTGGTGCTTCTGATGGAAGGGCCCCTGCTTCCACGTGGTCGCACAGCACTGCTTGCAGAAATTGGGCATCACGTCTGTCTTAATGGGTTCTAATTTGCTACGACTAAGGCCAGAAACTGTTTATTATCATTGCTGTTTGGTCTATTTTGTTTGTTTCTTCTTTTGTTTTGTTTTCTTCAGGGAAGGGGTCCTTTTATCCCTGGTACGTAGAAGGTGACAACTAATAAATGTTCGTCAAATGAATATATGTTTATTTCGTGAGACTCCGATTTGCTATGATGGATTTAACATTATGTTTTTCAAACCTTGTTTTGTTTTTAGCTGCTTAATCTGCCTTCCCCGAGACATGCAGGGGGAGGCTGCGGCCGGCTTGATTTTTATGTTGGGATCTTCCCACTTGACTTCTTGAGAGACCGATCTTTGACATCTATGTATGTGTTCCTTATTCCTGGGCCATGTGAGACCTCCCATCAAGTTTTGTTTAGTGAATTATCATCTGTGCTTGCATGAGAATCACAGGACAGAGAAGAGTGTGACAGTCATGTGGCTCCGCAGCTCTCTCGGGGACGTGCGACGTTTTAAACGGTTCTCACATGTTCATTAGCTCCGTTGGTCAAAGCTGCCATTCTCCCCTGACCTCAAAAGTGACTTCTTTTTCCACTCCCCAAATAAGTGAGATGAAGAAACTCAATAAATACGCTCCGAGGCTCCCTCCTGCACGTGCTGATGGCTTCCTTGTGGAAGGCGGCACGCAGGCCCGCTGCCTGCGGGACAGACTCGGCCGTTTCCGCTCTCTCTGCAAGGCTGCACCTTAGCTCAGTTACGTCGGTTCTGTTTTAAAAGATGTTTAGTACGTGGGCGCTTGAATGGAGCTCTTTGAAGTAGAAGCACCATATAAATCTAAGAAACGAAATATAAAATGCGACTGCAGTCACCTTCGCCTCGCCTCCCTGGCTGGTGAAAGAAACCGATCTGGCGTCGTTTCCCTGGTCGTTTCCCAGCCGCGGCCCCTCCTCTCATCTGCGCTGGACTCTGTCCGTCTCGGTCGGCTGGTGCCAGTGGACACTGGGAACACAGCGACGCGCCTTTAATGTAGATGCTGCGCTTTAACGAGCTGTGCCCTCGTTAGCAGTCGTGTGACAGAAGGGGGAAGAATATGGGAAGCAGAGAGACGCGGTCAGACGTTTGGGTTAGCGGATGGAGCTGAGGGTCAGGAACCCGCCAACGGAGGCCAGTGCGCTATAGAGTGTAGGGGTGTGTGGGTGGGCGCCTGTGAGCGAAGCTCCCACCTGTGCACAGGTAAGAAAGGGAAGGGCACAGAGGCCAGGCCTGGAACCGCCCTACCCTGGAGCTGTGCTGAGTTGTGGGCCTGCTGTCGAAAACCTAGCGGGACTCGCTCTTGCCTCTTCCACCCCCAGCACGCCCTGGCTGTGGCCTCCTGGAGATGTTTCTCTCTGCCCGTCTGACCGTGGGCGAGGTCACACAGGGCGGGTCCTTATCACAGCTCCCCCCAGAGTCACCTTCAAATATTTATTTTAGGACTGGTATCCTCTGAGTCTGGTCAGGGAGGCAAGTACATTGAAGTACTTTCTAAGCACATGGCACGTGATCTTATTTAATCTTCTTGGCAGTCGCGTAATTTGGGTATTAGCCACAGTGGTATATGGAGGGGCAGAGTCGAGAGGTTTAGGACACTCGGCTGACGGGGCAGAGCTGAGGGCTGAGCCCAGGTCAGCCGGGTCCTAAAACGCGAGGCCGAGTGTCGCTCCTGCAGGAATCGCCTCCCCACACACTTTCTCCGCCTGTTCACACACCCCGGAGTGTCTTGTACTGATGACAGAGCACTTTATTTCACAGAAATGAAAAGAAAAAGTTTCAATGCTGATTAAGTTAAAGCAGTAAATAAAATTTGGTCGAGCAAAAAGTGCCAGCATTCCTCCGGATAAATAACTAGTAAGGGATACTCCCTGATTTCTACTGGGGTGGGTGCTGTGGGCAAGGAAGGGAAGGATGGGACCTCTAGTACGGAAAGCAGCCGTCAGTGGGCAGTGAAACGCCACCTTCAGATGTTTCTCGTCCCTATGGGAACTCAGCGTCCTTTAGGAGTTGGAGCAAACGCTGTCTTTAATTTGGCCTTGGGGGTATATTGGACAGTTTGGTGTCAGTCAACCTGTTTCCTGATAGATCAGTGCTCAGGGGCTTTTGCATCTCTTGAAAGAAACAAAATCAAAGACGTTAATAGAAATACACTGTGTGGTTGACTGAATGGAAGAGCCTGTCCTAACGTACCTAATCTTGAGTCAGAAATAAGGGGAACAAGGTTGCTAGCTTCTAGATCTTACCGCAGGCTCACAGGCATTGCCTCCGCTGCTCAGAGGACCTCCGATCGAATGTCATGCGGTGACTAGAACACAGAACACGGGTTCACATGGCAGTTCACTGCCCCACCACTGTCTTGCTGTGCCAGCGTAGGCAAGGTACATGTGTTCTGTGCCTTTGCCATTAGCCATAGAATGGGGCTAAGAAGAGCGCCTACCCCGTTGATTCTTAAGAGGGTTTAGTGAGCTAACACACTTTAAATATTTTAGAACAGTGCTGGGCACAGTGTTAGGGCTGAATAAACAATAGCTATTAGTAACTATTCTTCCATGAACATCGTAATAACAAATCACTTTTGCTCTGCTCATGACTTCCAATAAAAGAGCACTTGGATAATTTTAATGTCGTTCTACATTTTATTTTGAACTGTTTTAGCAGCATCCGTAAAAATACCATCACAATATTGTACTATAAGGGAAGACAGTCAAATGCCAATCAGATTGCAACGGCTAGTGGACTATAAAGTTTACTATTATCCATCTTTTTTCCTTCAAATAAACATATATTTGTATTATTGCTCTAAATTAAACTTGAGTGAAATGCTCAGTTGGCAATGAGAGTTCTGTTCTGCTTTTACGAGGCAATAACTTCCACCCCGATTTGATAAACTTTGAGGATTTCCTTCTTGAAAATGAGCGTTGCCCACCAGAAGTGCACAGCCTGGATGGTGTGACTCTGCTGGAGCCCTTTGGAACTACGCTTAAGGAAAATGTCTAACCTTTGCACGATAATTTTAGAGCCGTGTGGTTGGATACAGACAGGAGGTGGGATTTGAATCCAAGAACAGGTACATTGCCAGTGGAATCCGATTCAAATGGAAAAAAAATCTCTAGTGCTGGGTTTCTTTTGCATCTTTCTAGTTTTCTTACAACATTAAAGCCAAGCCAAATATGAGTCTATGCTCTCATCTAAGACTAATCAGGAGATGATTTATTAGGTTTTTAAAATATTTGTAGGTTGCCTTGACGTTTAGCTAATATTGCCTCCTTTGCCTGTGTGCTTGCGCGGGAGAGAAGCCGCAGATATTGAGCCTTTGAGGAGGTTTTATAAGAGCCCTACCCCTATGAGGCATGATTATTTATCTTTATTTTACTTTCAGGAAAATTCGATCTCTCTCCTGTACTTGAACACCCCAGGAGCAAATCTTACCATTGTGCTGTGGGTGTGTAGTGGTCTTGGCGAGAAAAGCAAACCTGTGTGGGGGGACGGCCTGCAGGTGCCGTGCTGCTGGACGCCGTGCACCCAGGACAGTCTCAGCATGTCCTGTGGAACTTTCTCTGTTCTTCCAAAAAAGGCAAACAGCCAAGGAAGAGTGATGAGTGAATTTCATGCAAAAACAATACATCAAGAATATCTAAATTAATTTAACGATCAGAAGGAATATTCTTGGCCACATCAATTTAACATATGCTCACAAGTGGGAAGTGATTTTCAATTTATATATGTCATTCTGGTATTTCTTCAGTAGCTAAAGCAAAAAAAAGAGAATTTTTGGATTTCTGTTAAATTGATTCATAATAATTTTATTTTTACAGCTTTTTGTGTTCGAATAGTTGGCAAGGGCCATGTAAAGTTCAGGAATTTAACTCTGGAAATGTCTGAGGTTTCTCTATGAAAGTAAATGGGTAATAGATTAAAAAATGAATAAATAAATAAAATTTAGGCATCAGTACAGTACGGAATATTATGTAATGATTCATTAATTATGATGAAAACGGCCACTTTTGATAGCACCATTTTGTGGTAGGAACGGTTACTGAGGCGAATGACCTGCTCTGGGATGGACACAGCATCGGCGGTTGGTGTTTTGACTTGGGTTTGGAATGAACAAATTGTCCTCTATCGGCACGAATCTGTCTCTTTCATTACAGTTTTACCGGAAAGGCAACAGTGAGCCGCTCTGACTTCTGGACTATTGATTATTGCCGGTGTGATTTTGAAATCTCGTGCTCTGGTGTTTTAAGCAGTTACTGTTGCGTATTAGTTTCCATGAGGCTGCTATAACGAAGTACCACAGACCAGGCCCGAACAAGAGAAACTTGTTTTCTTCCCGCCCAGGAGGCTGGGAGCCTGAGATCACGGTGCTGGCCGGGCTGGTTGTCCCCGACGCCTCTCCTTGGCGGGCCGGTGGCTGTCTTCTCACTGTGTCCACACACGACCTTGCCTGTATCCTAATCTCCTCTGCTCATATGGGCGCCGGTCATGTTGGATTAAGGCCCACCCTAATGACTTCATTTCAACTTAATCACCTCTTTGAAGGGTGTCTCTAGCTGTAGCCACATTCTGAGAGGCTTGAAGGAGGGGAGATGTCATCACGTGAACGTCCAGCTGGGGACAGAGACGGGAGGGGACATCCCAGGCTGCAGGAGCAGCCGGTCCCCAGGCCCCAGCAGGAGCGATGTGTTTAGGATCCAAGGAGCCCGGTGTGGGTGGAGCCGGGGAGGTCGGGGGAGAAACGGGAGATGGCTCAGGAGGTAACAGGACTGCGTAGCAAGCAGGGTCCTTTTGTCCACCGTAAACATTTGTTGCATTTTCCGAGTGAAACAGGAGCCATGGAAGGTTTGGGCAGAGTAGAGACATGGGGTGACTTCAGTGTCAAGAAGACCCCGTCAGCAACCACCGGTGCTGGGTGGACAGCTCCATGGAGGGCCAGGGTTTGGAACAAAAGGCAGGAGGAGGCCGTGGCCTGAGCCCAGGAGAGACGCAGAGCCGAGCCCAGGCTGTTAGGAGGAAGGTCGTGAGAAGCGACCAGATGCTTGGATATGCTTTGAAGACAGGGTCGATCTGATTTGCTTATGGATAGAAGGAGGAGAGAGAAAAAGAGGAGTCAGAAATTACGTACAGGTTATTTTTTTTCCCCTGAGCAATTTAATTAAATTTCTTTCGACTTAGGAAAGTCTGTGAGGAGCAGGTTCGGATGGGACGTGTTCAGTTTGCATGTCGATTAGGCATTCTGATGGGGCAGCGGGCTAGAGTCACCTAGAATCCGGGAGAAACGTTGGGGCCAGAGAGGTAGATTTGGAGGGCACTGGTGTGGATGGCATTTAACCCTGGGAGACGGGTCTGATGGCCAAGGGCGTCTTGTTGCTTTCAGAGCACTGAGGACAGAGCTCTGCGAATGTCAGTGTTGGGAACTCCTGGGACAAGAGGGGACTGAGGAGGGGGCCTGGGGCAGGAGGGGCCCAGACAGTGCACAGTGCGTGCTGCCCACACTCGCTCCCGAGTCGGAGGGCTAGGCCTGACCGCGGTCAGCGTGGTGGTCCTCGCCGGCGGCCTTGCTGGCGTGGTGCAGCCTGGCTGGCGCACATACAGACGTCGCTGCTGCAGCTGGGACCCGAGGAGGAGCCACTGGCTTCCGCGGGGGTGAAAATCACAGAGAAGGTGGCCTCGGTCCAAGTACTCAAGGACAGGTAGCAGAGGACCGGGTGGGCCAGAGGAACAGAGCACGTGGGCGGGCAGACACAGCGTGGAGCCACGGCTGGGGGAGTTGCGGGGGTCCCGGGCAGAGCAGGTGCAGTGGGGTCCTGGGTGCGGGGCGGGGAGCCAGGCGCCTGGGGAGGACTTTGGCCCGGGCCTCTGCTTCTCTGCTCGCGGCGTGCTTGCCGTACAGAGCTCCACACTGACCTCCAGTTCCCACTCTTGGAACTTTTCTGGAGGGGAGAAGTCTGGAATTAAATGACCGAGGAAAGGAGCTCTCGGCTGAGGCTGTGGGACCCGCACTGCGTGGAGATGGGGACTGCTCACCACCACCTCGAACTCAGTTCCCACGAGGCAGGGAAACGTGTCGAGAGCATACAGCTTGCAGAGTAACCTGCCGCCCCAGCTGCTCACGGGGGCCTTCCCGGGCCCCTGTGGCCCCCAGGCAACCTGGACGTTTGCAGACAGAGACCATTACGTGGGGCTCAGAGAGAAAGCTTCACACTGAAGGCCCCGCTGCATGGAACGATGCACCCAAGGGGCTGTCACAGATGTCAAGGGAAGGGTCCCCCAAGGGAGCGAGTATGTTAGGAAAAACGCCTCATTGGAAACGTTGTCAACACCCTTACAGGTGTGTGCCCCGGCCAAACAAAATGGATGAGGAAGGAGCGATGCCTTGTTCTCGGAGACAAAGCCTTTTCTTGTGATTGCTAAAGAATAGCGTTAAGGTGGAGACGGTCACCTCCAAAGGTGTTTCTTGAGTTTTCTGGCCCTTGTAAGAAAGTGCCCACGCGATGTGCCCTCTCTTTGTGCTTGTCTCCCACAGAGAAGGTCTCCAATTTTCAGATTCTCAAATTCCCCATGAAAGAAGTTATTTTTATCAGAGAGGGAATTGTAAGCGGGTCCTTGAAGTCGAATCCACAATCGCAGCTCTCTTCTGACCTGCCCTGCCCGCAGACGCCGCGCAAAGACATGATTGAGGCAGGCGAGGAGAGCCCAGCGCGGAAGCCCGTTTGTCTTAGAGCAGAGCGGTTTGGTAATGATCCTCAATTAAAAAGTTTTATTGGATATCCTTTACCCTTCTTCCCCTAGTTAAAAATTTCACGTGGTGTGGCTGAACCACACGTAAATGGGAAGCAGAAACCTGCCTCCCCCCGAAAACAGAATAATCTGCAGCTTCCGTCACTGTCTGGGACTCAGAATCCCACGTTGGTTGGTCAATCATTTTGGTAACTACTATTTAGCCCTAGGACTTGAATAGCAATTTGGATTTTCTTTGATGCTCATTGTTAGATTGAAAAAAAAAATAAAACAAATGCATAGAGTGGAATTGTTTCTGTGTTTCAGAAGGAATGGGAGATCCAGGCCAGGGGAATTGTTTGTGGCTGATTAAGAAATTGCCTGGACGCCTGAATTAATCTGCGTGGTGTCTGCTAGGTAGGCGAGCCTTTATAAATCTTCATCAGCCTCGGCCCCGACGCTGCGGCCCCGCGCAGCCTGTATGGGGGCGGTGGCCTCCCCTGGCCTTTGCTCCTGGCCAGCTCTCCCCGGGAGCAGGCGTCATCAAACCCAGGGATGGCAGCCGTCCCTGCTCTGTGAGCAGTGGTCAGGACACCACGGCCCGACCTTCTCTCGGTGATTTACTCACACATGTCTTTGGGGCTGAGTTGTGGGCCTGGTTAGTCATCCCCGGGTGCCCGGGGTGGCCGTGGGCTGGCCCTTCTTCCTCTGGATGCTTCGTCTCCGTTCCTAAGGCCAGATCTGGAGTCTGCTGGCCCGCTTATGTGTCTCCTCCTACCCAAGAGATGTCTCCAGGGTGCAGCTGTCTTTCTCCCGGGCCTTTGCCACCTGCCTGCCCCTCTCTGTAGGACCCTGCCCGCCCGTTTGCCTGACTCTGCACGAGCTGGCATCGCAACCCTGTCCTTGTTCTCCACTGGGCCCTCTCCGTCCTTGGGACCGGAAGCCCTGCTGACCAATGCCTGTCTGGTGCTCCCAGAGTCACACCTCATTGTGCCGTCGAAAGCCTCAGTTACAACATCCAGGGTGGCATATGCCATTGCCCACGGTGACCATGTGGGAATGCCAGTAAGTGGCCCCGGCTGGATATGACAGCAATGGCAGAAACCACAGTGAGGAGGAATCAGTTTAACGTGAACAGGGTCAGTCCTGGATCTGTGGCTCCAAACATTTTCCTCGAGTAACAAAGTGGGTTCACATTGCCAGAAAAAAATAATAGTAGCTGACACTCACCTGGGGCGTTTTTATGCTCCAAGTATGTTCTGTGCTGCGTGCTCGTCTGCATTAACTTGTCTGATGCTCACAGCAGCACCAGGAGGTGGGTGCTTGTATGACCTTCCCATTGTCCATAGGGCAAACGCAGACAGCAAGGAGCTCCCTGAGGCTGCATGGCCAGGACTTGGCTGCGTGGGGACTTCGGCCCAGGCAGTCCGGCTGCAGCCGTGCTAGAGCCCTACCCTCCACCTAGCTTGTGAGAGAAGTCAAATACGAGTATTTATGAGAAATTTGGCAATTTGGAACATTGCCTACAAATTCAAATTAAAATAAGAAACAAAGCGTGGTGGACCACGTTTAGTCTGTGGCCCGGTTCTGCTATGGTCCTTGACCAGCAGGGCCAACCCACACGGGAATCAGCGCCCTGATGGCTTTCAACATCGCGTGTGTGTTGCAGAGGCTGACGGCGCTCGCTGGCGCCCCGCTAACCATCTCCTTTCAGACGCCAGGCTCGGCAGCCCCTCTCCCAAGGCTGGTCTTCATGTGGGGTCTTCTGGGGCCTCAGCGAAGGCCTGGGTGACCCCTGCTCTGAGAAATTGCAGAGCCAACATGGTTCCAAGGAAGCTCCCGTGTCCTCATGATTTGTCCTGTGACATCCTCCACCAAGACTTGTGGACATTGACATTTCTTCCTTGCTTGTGTGTTGAATTGTGGTGTCAAAGTGCACGGTCCTGCCAGATGAAGATGGTTTCTCTACAATCTGAGAAGAGCAGTGAGTCGAGAAGTAGCTATGACCTCTGTAAACTTTCCACGTCATGGTAATGTTAGGGCAGGTCTCGGTTCTGTTACTTCAAAAGGGTGATTACGGGAGGTTAGTAGACACTTCCTCAGCCCCTGAAAGAAACCAAAGCACAACACAAGGGGTGGCCTGTTTCATCCAGTCCCTTAGCCCAGCTTGACTGAGCTGGGTCTGTGGGGTGGGCAGGTGCGATACTAGGCAGAGACCCCATGGCCAGTGAGCTTATGAAGAGAGAAAAGTCAACACCCATGAAATCGCTGAAGAATAATCAAATGCCTGTTGACCATGAGTGAAACGAGAACTCAGGGAAGTCCAGGTCAGTGACTATGGTAGTGGGGAAAGGCTTCTTGGAGGGACAAGATTGGTGAGGTTTGTGCCAGTTGAGAGGAAAAGGGTATTTCTGTTGGGCAGCCAAGCTCAGAAGAAGGGCCAGGGCTTCTGGAGCACCGCGGTCCCTTGGGTCCCCCGCAGGTGTGTTGCGCACAGCACCTTCTTTCAGTGTTCTCGGCAGCATGCGGGGTGGACAGGCTCTGCAGAGAAGTTCTTTGAATCTCAGTTTCTTTAATTAATTTATACAAGGCCACAGCAGGATAAATAGCAGAGATAAGACTCATACCCCGGGGAGGACATTGCCCCAAGACGTCGTGCGCGTCTGGGCTTTGCAGGTGGCGCCTGGCCCGTGGAGGAGCCGCGTGGGGAGGAGCATGGTGTGGAGGGGAGCGACTCGTGGAGGGTTGTAAAGCGGGGTGGAGGGGTGGGCTGTGAGCTCACAGGCAGAGGGAGCCGCTGTGTGGTTTTGAGGAGACAGACATGAAACCCGTTTGCAAGAAAGACTGATGCACCGAGTACACACACGTGACGGGGAAGGGAAGGTCTGGGGTTGGGGATACCGTGTGACAATGACCGGGTGGTGTGGGGCCTGGAGTGGCGATGGACAGGGAGGAGCTGCATGGAGAAGTCTCGCCAGAGTGGGGGTGGCACCTACGCAGGATGGTCCCTGGCAGCCGAGTGGGGGCGTGGGCTCAGTGGGTGCCGTGTGCCCCCCGCCCAGACCCCGGCCCAGCCACTGCAGTTGTCCCCAGTGCGTTCTCTGGCTGGCAGGAGAGCTTGAACTCAGCCCGGGGGTGGGTGGTCCTTAGATTGAAGCCCAACGTCCGGCCCTTGAACCTGGGCTGGAATCAAAGGTTGAACCTGGAGTTGTGGGGTGAAGTCCCAGTGAGTAGAATTGGTTTTTTTCCAGAAGTGACGCAGGATGAACCTTCAAACAGGAAGGAGACCATTAAGAATGGGAACACCTGGGCACCTTGCAGTGGAGGGACACAGTTAGGACATTTAAAATGGTGATTTCTTGCTATGATCCTGAAAAGATTTGTGCTATAAAGTCCCTGCTCTCCCAACCCTTCTGACTGCCACCCAAAGTATCTTTGGGGTGATAACGGGTTGCTTAAGTTCAGGCACTCGCAGGGCAGACAGAGACAGACACACACACGTGCATCTAGAATGTTTTAACCTCAGGGGAGCTCCCTGCGGGGATTTTTAATGACGGAGTCTCCTCCGGGCCCTCTCCCGGTGGGGACGTGGTGGCAGGCTCCGAGGGCTGGGGGCTCCTCCAGCAGCTTGTGTGTCCAGAGGCGGCATGTCAGTGTGCTGGGCCAGTCATTAGAGCTCTTTAAAATGCTGAGATGAAAGAGGCCAACAAGAATTTCCCTCCTGGTTCCCATCCACCTCCACCAGCGAGTCCCCTCACAGACAGCATGTGCGCACACGTGTGTGAGCGTGCACGTGTGTGTGTGTGTTAGCAAGCAGGCCTTTACATTCGTGCGCGCGCACACACACACACACACACAGGAATGCAATCGAATGGACCAGGTTGATGTGCAGCATCAGATGAAAGCTCTCAGAGGTAAAGCACGTAATGCTTGAATGTGGAATAGTTTTGATTTAAAAACAAAACAAAACGAGTTCCTACCTAAGCATTTTCCAAGCCCCCCTTCTCCTGGGCTGCTGGCAGCGCCCCCGCTAAACGCTGCGTCTTGGAAGGAAATCGCAATGTGGTCCTTCGGCGCGGCCGAGGACTGTCCCTTAATGACAGGCATCACGTTGCACAGGACCATAAATCACGCCGAGAGGCTGTTTCAAATGGGCTGCAGATGCTGAGGGCGCCGGCTTCCTAAGAGGCACTTTGCAAGGGAAAATGCCCCGGGAACCAGGCCGCTGCCGCCAGTGCGCGGGGAGGGCGGCGGCCAAGCCTGCGGCGCGCTGTCATCTGAGGGGGCGATCTTCAAATGCAGAGCCGTTCTGGACATGGGAAATGCTTTTCTGTAACAGCCTGTAAATGATTTAATTAGGGTTTAACTGAAGTGAGTCCCCTCCAAATGCGGGATCTGGAGCAGTGTTTACAAGGTATGTATATCCTTTCCACCCTCTCCGGAATCCCCCCGCCGCCCCGTTCCTGCCTTTAATGTCCCGGCCAAATAAGCCCAGGAGGGTTCTTTGGAGGCCAATGTACCCCTCGAAGCCTGCAATTACTGTCCCGGATTTCACTGTGAAAACTTTACAACGCTGCACTGAAAAATCTTCCTTCACCCTCCCACTCCTTCTAAGAGAACGAAAAAATCCATCAAATTAACACATCAATGAGTTGATTGTAATCTCCAGGGCTCCGTGTAGCACTCTCTAGCCTCCCAGACAGGAGGCCGGCATGATTTATCAATGCAAACCTAATAGCATCAATATGAATCTAACTAAAAATCAATATTTCATTACCAAATTGTTAGTGAGAATGAAGAAAAATTGCCAGAGTCAGAGCATTCTCCAGGGCAGGAGCATCCGGAGTTCAATGTGACAAGATGAGTGATGTGTGACTCCGGGCCCGGGAAGGACGCGGAGGACACGGGAGGACGGGCCACCGCGGACGCCCGCGGCGCGGGGAGTGCTCCTTCCTTGCTGCTGCGGCTTCTGCCTTTCTTCTTGCTTTCTAGTCTGTTCTCAGAAGGCAGAAACCAGCGTGAGAAGGGAGGACAGGGACGCATGACGTTGGGCTCCGGCCACGGCAGGACCACCATGGCGGGAAGGGCGGGGTGGGTCCCTTGACGCCCAGATCTCCGGGCTGGGAGGAGAGCACCCTGTCCAGGAGCGCTGCCCCCGCCCCAAATCCACGCTGCTGGGCGCAGCCCACTCGGTTTATGTCGAGCCGTTTTACAAAAAGATGTAGGAAAGGCAAACAGCGGTCTGGTAAGTAAGTCTCCTGGGCTTGCGCCGAGAGTGGCCACGGTGACCGTGCGAGAAATAGAATCTCCCCGTGCCGAGGTGGGGAAGTGACCAGGGATCAAACGTGGTCGGATGTTTCCGTCCATGCTCGTGAGCAGTTACTGCCCCAGCAGCTCCAAATCTGTTATCACCCAAAGGGCCAAGGCCGTGTGTCGAAGAGGTCACTTACCAGATGGGAAGAAGAAAGGACGTGAAAGACTCTTTAAATGAGTGAACAGCACATAGGATGAGGTCAGAAGGCTCCTTAGAAGTTGATCGCTTGTGTCCTGCCGACACTGGCCGGTGCCTCAGTCCCTGACGATGGCTTTGAGATACACAACAGCTCCGGGCTCCAGCCCGAGGGAAGCCCCTGGCGAATCCTTCCCTCATAGCGGAGGAGAAGACTTCCCCGCACGGTGTGGGCTCGGACCAGCGGGGTCTGCTCCCGCCTGCTGGAGGGCTGCTGCGGAGCATCTTCTGCCGTTCCTGTTTGTCCCCGCCTCACCCTGGTTCTGCGTCTGCGCCATCTGTCACGCACCTGGACAGGTAGAGTGGAAGCAGAGTAATCAGGGATGTGATTCTGGACTAGACCAGGTTTCCCAGATGACTTTGCTCTAATAGGAGAATCATTGCAATGTGAGCAAAACAGCCGTTAAAAGCACATGGGGTCGCACAGACCTTGACGGGTTCCTCGGCTCCGCCGCGTATCCGCCGTGTTGCCATGGCCACGTCTTTGCAGACTTCCGTACACTCCAGTCTCTCCATCTGTGGGGTTGTTCTCAGGATTAAATAGGACGTGTGTGTGGAGGATTTGGTGCACCGACTAAAATACAGTGAACACTGGTTAAATGTTAGCATCGACACTGTCGTCCTTTTCCTCTAGCGACGGTGGTTATGACGATGAAACACAGACGCGTTAATGTATTAGGCTAAGTCCTTTAGGTCTCTAATCCTTTGCAGCAGGTTTTCTTACCCCGTTCCACCATACGACGATATTCACAGTATTAGTCTTCGATGATGACGTTCTTCACTGTAATGGACTGTTTGTGTGGGTGCGTGCAGTGGGGTTCTATGTAGCGGATTTGCATTTTTGCTGCCGAGTATTGTTAGCGATGACCCAGCTGCACCGTGGGCGGCAGGCCAGGCCCCAGCGCACGGCGCCGTTCTCTCCACGGCTATCAGACTTCAAGTTTTGCCGTTGCCTTGGGCAGCGAGTACGTTCCCCAAGCTGCTCAGCACTTTCCAGGAGCTGGAGCGAACCAGGAGTGAACCAGAGCGGTGATGTTTTGTGTTTCTGTTTCCTTGTAACTGGTTTGGCTGCCTTTGTCTGTCCCGCATGGACAGACGACAGGATTGTGACAGAACATCCAGAAAGCAGAGGCTCCATGATGCCAGGGAGAACCGTTCAGTTCTGGTGTCATCCGTGCAGAAACAATAGGGTATGATCTGAGCTGGGGTGAACCTGCCCTCAGTGGCCATCCGGAGGATGGGAGTCAGCCTTCCGGGAAAACAGTGAGAAAGAAAAACTAAAATCTTGGTCTCTGTTGCCACCAGCTCAGAGGCCACGATGACTTTTCAGGAGAAGCTTCCTGCTCCTTTCACTCCAGCCATTCCCAGCTCCCGGCGGGTCCCACCACACTCCCAGCCTTTGCATAGGAGGTTCTGTCTATGGAAACCTTCAGTTTCCAGGACGGCGCCCTTGAAAGCTCCTCCGTCTCGCGCCTCCCCTCTCGCTAGCACCCAACTCTGTCAGTGCGCTGGGTTCCTTCTCTCTCCTACTGGAAATACCGCCCTGACCATCCCGCCTCATCCAGTTGTCTGCGCCTGCCTTGCCAGCTGCCTGCCATTTCACCTTCCTGTTCCAGTTCTTCCCTGGGGGTCTGAAGTCATTACCCCTCCTCTGGGCCCTCCCTTCCTACCCTTTGATCCGCTAATTGGGACTGATCCTCTCACTGCTGCGGGACCGGAGCTCACGTTCTCCAAGAGACACTCGATAGCATGAGCCCAGAGGCGCCTTCTCTTTGGGCCCCGAGACCAGGGACTGGGCCCCCTTTGGCTCTGCGTCCAAAGGCCTGCAGGCCTGCCGTGTTTCCAGGCCTTTCCAGTTCCAAATGCCCTTTAAAAATGATCTTCCACTCCGCAAGTTAGTGATTTTGTGCTTCCTGCTTATGTTACCACCAGCAGTTTTGTTTCCACACTGAACAGATGTCACTGAGCCTTGGAAGCAAAGCGTGGACATGCAGTTGTTCCTGCACGTCTCTCTGCCAAGGACTTTCCTGGCATTTCAGTGCATTTTTCAGAGCGTCCTGCCTGGCACGTCTCAAACCCAAGGCTGTCTCTCGTCCCTGTTGTCAGAACTGCACGGCTCCTTCTCGTGTCTGCCCCTTCCCAAGCCCCAGACAACGTCCAACCCGCCCACTGTTGGCTGCAAGAACCACCTTTCAAACAGGCTCTTCTCTGCTTCCCTTTCCCTTTGCTCCTTCTTCCTGTTCTCATGCCTCTTTCTCCTTCCTCTGTGAATTTTAAAAATTCTCTTATTGTTTCTCTTTATCAAAATGTTGACATTTCCATCATTCCTCACTCGGCTGGCTATACGTGGTACGGTAAATCCTCACGAGAGGAAAACGTGCAGTGATCCAGTAGCTCAGGATTTCTTGCAGCGTCCTTTTGGCTTTCAGTTTCCGCAACCCCATCGTACATCCTCGTCCATATGCCTTCATCTGGAAAATGTTTTTTACTGTCACTACAGTTCACCTCCGAGGGCCACGAAACACCCTGTCTTCAAAGATTAACTCACAAAGGAGGGAAGCACAACCTTACTGTGTTGGCTGGTGCCTACTCAAGGGTTCCGATGCTCAGATCTGCTCCTTTCCATCTGTCACCTCTTTTATCTCTACGTTTACGATGCACGATGCTGACTCATTTTATCCAGCAATAAAGAAAAAAAGTGGAAGCCTTTCTGGGGTATCTCCCCCCATCCTCCACCTATCTCAGCTGATACCGTAGAAAGACTTTCCAAGTTTTGGCTTTGCTTGGTTCTTTCAGTCTATTATTTTTTTAAAATGCAAATCATTAGATGTGCACATTACTGTTCATAGAATGTTGAGAGGGAAGTGGAGGTGTGGCGTCGTTGCCGATTGTAAAACACGCATCACATACACACTTACAGGGTTGTAGGGTCTCTACCTATGATTGAAAAGCTTTAGCCTTCAAGTCAGAAGATCTGGGATCTGGTGTTACCTGTGCTTCCTACTGTGATGGCATAATCATTTTCTATCTCAGTGTTTTCCTATTTTTTCTTTTGCCTTTTAAAAATTATAAGATGGTGACACTGTGCCTCTTTATAGGTAATAAGTGGAAATGTCCGTAGGACTTTCTGGATTAAGTGAAGTTGCTCTTATACTTTCTGTCCTTTCCCTGGGATGAGCCCAATCTTTCAAAATTACCCTGTCTTCCCTCATTTTTCTGTCTCTCATGCTTCCAAACATTTTTTTCTTTCTCTAAGTACAAAGATCTTAGCTGGTTATTAGAGAGGAAGTGTTGTTTTAAACTAAATCACTCTAAGGTATAAATGATTGCCAATACACACTAATATTCCCAGAGATAGTTGTACTTTCAAATAGACGTTTGAAGAGAAACCAAGAAAAATTACTTATTTTCCAAATGTGGAAGTGAAAAAAAGGCATTTTGACCAAGGGGACCTTTCTCCATCTGCAGATGCTACTGGTCCTCCCTACAGGGCTGTCCTCAGCCCCACCTGGGCTCGGGGGGGTGGTGGGGGCTGGCCCAGGGCAGATACCGCACCACACACAGTCCCCGCCGCCCTGGGCACGGGATCCGGGACCGTGAGATGCTGGAGACGGCACCAAAGCCTCCTTGGACCTCTTGCAACGCACCTCGGGAGAGAAATCCCACCCCTGCCCCGGACCCCAGGTCATTGAGGAAAAACTGAGCCATTCCAGCCTCGGCCCCCACATGAAAGTGGGGACTCTAGTGAAAGCTCCTCCCAAAAACTGTACCCGAAGATGTTGGTGCAGGACTAATAAAATGACCCTTTCAAAGGATTATTATTATCACCGTTGTCAGAAAATCAACTCGCAATTGCAGGGCTTGATCTCTGTTTTATTTGCTTCTCGGCACGGCTGCTAGGGAAAACAGACACCTTCTAATGTACAACCACTGCTGGTGGTAAAAGGGGATTTTTCACAGGTTTATTCTCTACAGTTGAATAATTCCTTAAGAATTTTCCGGTCTCCATTTCACTGTGTGGGTCGGCTCCACTTAACAACTTCATTCGTGGAAAACCACAACTCTCGTATGTCGTCACTTTGTGCTTTTGGGGTTTTCGTTTGATAGAATTCAGGTGTGTTTTTTCTTAAACTGTTTTGTATTTAAAAGTTTCTCTGCAAGTTTGGTAAAGAAAGCAGGAGGCTGGATAAGGAGCTTGGTCCATGACATCACTGATGCAGAAGTTTCTAGTAAACGCCGCCATGGCTGGGTCTTGGCCTAACGGGGTGGAGAGAGTCACTAGCCTTGGTGCTCCTCCAGCCCCTTCCTGGCTTCAACAACACCCCTGTAAGTACTGGGGATGTGGGGGAATGTGGTCAAAGAGAGGACCCCGAGGGAGTGTTCAGGGGACGACTGCTACAGAGATGCGCACGACGACCCGCACAGGCTGCGGGAGGGAACGCCCAGGTGAAACGGAGAGTCGGTCCCGTAGCGTTTTAGATTCTGAGTGAGATCCACTGGGGGGAGCTTCTTGACCCACCCGTGCCCAGCCCATGTGGACACACTGGGGGTGCCGGTGGCCAGAGCTGCACCCAGGCACCGCCCAAGGGAGGCCGAGTGAGGTGCACACCGAGGTCCAGGTGCTCCTGTGGCAGGTGGAGCGTTTGGACTCTAACAGTTAGGTAAGGATGGAAATGGGGCTTGTCTCCCAGCCCAGTGTTTGCGTTTCTGACATGTGGAATCTGTGATGCAGACAGTGAAGTACTCGCCCGGAGAAGAAGAGTGAGGGTCTTTCTCAAAGCAACGCCCCTTTGAGAAGAAATTCTGAATCTGGGTGTCCTTCTGCCGTCGTGGTGCAAACTTGCAGATCAAGTCAGTTTCTTCTCTCAGAGAATAAATTTGTGGTCATACTTCGTGGTTGCAGTGGAAGTGAAAAGCAAGCTAAACAACCCCTGAAACGGCGGGTGAATCTCTATGACTGCCACGTGAGGCATTCCCGTAGCAAGGGTTCGACCCATTCCTGAGACGCTAGTTGTCAGGACACCGTGGAATCACTTTCAGATGTGAGAATAAAATTTCTAAATGCCATTAAGAGACACTAGGGATTTTTGACATAAAGGAAATCATCTAACTTCCAAGACTAAGTATGTTTAAATTGATGCACATGTGTTAGGGTTGGAGTTCTGTTCTAGAATTTGGAAATGACCCTGGCCATGCTTGTAAAAGTTCATACCGTGACTTTATTATCTCAGATTCAAAGATCTAAGATTTCAGCATAGCACCCTCTGTCGAGTTTTACGTTTTAAGAGTGAAATTGGCTTTTGCAAGAACAATATAAACCGTGGTTCTTTCTTCATGGTCAGTTCTAGATCTGTGCTGCTAATCATCAGTGTTTCACCTTAATTTTAAACCAGTGTTAAAGCCACCACGGGGACGTTGTCCAAAGTTTTACCTTCATGAAAGGAAAATTTAAAAAATGTTTTAGGGACAAGCAAGACACAGAGTCTGAAATTCAAAATAGTTCGTTTTTTCCCCCTGTTACAACTCTGTGCTCCAAACATTCTGGAGACATGGTCTAATTTAGGAAGATTGATTTCCAAAAAAATTCATGTGCCTTCCTCTTACATTTCTCAATTGATTTCAGAATTGCAAAAGAAGAAAATAAACACCTCCTGGCTGGTCTTAATAAGATTACCAAGCTTCACCAGGGATCTATTTTTATTATCCTAAACACCGACTCCAGCAGCCGGCATCAGGAGCAGAGGTGTTGGCGCCGGAGCATTCGCTGTGCTTGGTCTTGTTTCATCCTGCTTTGAATATTAGCAATCAGACCTCTATATGGATACGTCTAAGGGGAGAAAAAAATTAGCTAAAGCCATAAAGATAATTAATCTTTGTTTGAAATGATATTTTCCTTTCTGCTGCCGTTTGTCATGCGGAAGCATTAAAAATCCCCTTCCCTGCAGTGGAAGCCAAAGGGGTGCTGTTGGAAATTGCTTGAAAATCTTCCTTCCCCTTCTCTTCCCTCCGCCCCTCCCTCCTCCCAAGCCTCTAGGAATCCAAAGGCCATCACCCTGTCTTGCTTGCACGAGATTGAAGTCCACCGTCATCCAAGCCTGATCCCAGAGATGCGAGAAGGTCGCCGGAAAGCCCAGCGGCTGTGCTGGCGAGCAGGCGAGGCTAACCTCCGTGCCCTTCTAGATCTGGGCATCGCCCCTTTCAGATTGTTATTATGACGATGGCTTTATAATCAACGAGGCTGTGTCGAGGGTCTGTAGACGGTGTTTCCTCCCTCCTCCCACCGAGCTTTCTTCTATCTTTTCACTCTTGTATTCCGATGAGTTCTTTATATCGAGTGAGGGCTTGGCTTAATTAGATATTTAAATGATTTTGAGCAATGCTGTTTCTTTAACTCCTAACTGCGACAAACACATACGAAACATACTGTTGGCGGCATTTAATCAACAGCAGTCAATTTATCATTTTCACAGTGTTAGCGAGCGGTTATGAATCACTAAAATCACAGGTATTGTAGACGCAGCGTTGTGGCGCTATCATTAACAAATACACCGTGCACAGAGGGATGACTTGGTAATTGAGTGGGACTAATAAGAATACATCATTTAGCTGTGTGTGACAAACTGTGCCTCAAAACACAAGCATGGAAAATTCACATTTTGCTTAATAAATAAATTACACAGCCGATGTATTATACATAATTTGTGTCCTAGTGGATTTGAGTGATATATAATGCATTGTCCAAGTCATTTATTTATTAAGACTAACTATATATATTGTAGGAGGGGAATTTAAAACTCCAGGGTAAGGCCTGCCTGGCTAACTGTGGCAGCGACTGAGTTTGATTGGGCAGTAAATGAGGTGTGCTTGGGGAGTTAGAGACCCGGGCTCCCGCACCCGCGGTTCCCCGCTCCGGTCCCGTCTCTTTGTGGGAGAGGGGAGGGAAGGCAACCTGAAGCTCCACAGCTTGGCAAGAGACATTCAGTTTTCAGAGATGAGAAAAATAAAAACATCCTTAAGAATATCTGAGCTGAAAAGAATATTTTTTAAGGTTCATTATATCAAACACATTTTGGGACTGCTAAATTGCAAAAGGCTTAGTGACTTGCTTTCAGGATGACTGATATGAAGGGGAAACCGTGAGTTGTCGCACATGTGGCACATCCAGGTGGCAAAAATGTAGCCAAGATGCTTCCTTAGGGGAGGTGACTTTCCTGGTTTGCAAAATTTAGGAGCCAGAATTTGACGTAATTGTGGGGCCCAATCCTTGAGGGACGTGTTGCAACTTCAGAGGGCCCCGGTATTTGGGAGAGGGACTGTGCCTGCTTCTCCAGCGAGGTGTGATCTTTGCGTTGTCATTTACGAACTCCATCACAAATGTGTGCAACCATAAAGGAGCCGTGAGATCTGATACAAATTTCAGTTCCTTTGCACTAAGCAGCTGGACCCCCCTAAAATAGATGAATAAATAAATCAACGAATGCGTAAAAGCAAACAAAACCTGCCAGAATACCCAAAACCCCTCATGGGAGATTGGACGGAATTGTTGAGAGCTGCCTCCCTTCTGTGTCTGTTGCCAGGCTGGGAACTGCCCTGGCATCGTGGTCCTCCTCCATGGAGGCCCTGATTATCATTACTCCCAGCCTCTAATCACTCAGATCACCTGAAGGTCACCTTAGGGTTAGGCTGTGGCCGTTGGTACAAGGCTGTACCTATTACTCAGCTTGCTGGTCCCTCTGTCCGGTGGAAGATGCCAGGCCACCCACGGGCTCGCTGCCAGGGCGAGCATGGGAGCAGGGTGTACTCCGCTCCTGCGTGGGGGCATCGCTTTCCCCCTGGGGCAGAAGTGAAGATCAAGTCCTGCGTAGTTCCTGAGGCTTCCTGCGTAAAACCACCGCACCCGCGTTGGCAGAAGCAGCCCAGGATCCGCCTCTGCCGTCTCACACGGCAGGACCACGCTGGCTGGTGTGACCCCATTCTCTGCTCCGCTCCGCAGGACAACCAGAGAAGCTGCCACACTCGCTGTCCTCACTCTACACATTTGTCCCCTGTTCCCCTGAAGCTGCTCATTTCTAGGCGGCTGATAATAAGCTCCGTGCTGGTAAATCCACCGGCTGTTCCTCAGCCCTCCTCTTGCTCAGGCTGTCGCGGGTTTCGCGCCGTGGATCACTGTCTTCTCTTCGCGTGACTTCCAGGGCGCCACTGCCTCCGGGTTCCCCCCCACCTCACCCATCTGTACTTCCCTCTTCTCAGGACTCCTCATTTTCCTGACCTCCGGATGCGGGACTGCCCCGGGCCGTAGTCGTGGACCTCTGCGTGGATGTGGTCGTCGTGTGTGGGTCAGTGCTCTGTGCTCTCCTGTCATTGAAAGGCGGCATCTTCCACGCTGCTGTTTCTCCAGCAGCTGCTTGGACTCTCCTGGATGCCGAATGTGCACTTTAAATTTAATGCGTCCCAAACCAGACTCTTACCTCCCAGCAAAAACCTGCTTTCCTCCTGTTTTTACCCAGCTCGGTAAACAGCAACTCAGCTTTCCTAGTTCCTTAGAATCCAAACCTCACAATCACCCTCAGTGCCTTTCTCTCTCTCATGCTGCACATCCGAGTCTGTGGGAAATCCTGTTGCCTCTGCTCCAAATGCATCTTTAAAGTCTAATCACTTCTGGAAGGAAGGCTGTCCGGGGCGGTGTAGCGAGGACTCCACAAATCTACTCCTCCATAGAAGCAGTGACAACAGCGGAAATAAGGTCAACATCACCCAGAACGCTGGAAATTGACCCACGTCTTACAACAATCTGAGAAATATTCACGTAAGAAGAAGTACTGAACTTGGGTAAGAGTAGCAGGGTGGGTGTATTTTAACTTGGCCCGTGCCCATCACCCTCCCCTTGATAACTGCAGTCCCCAAGTCATAGTGTTCGTGAAAACCAACAGCCTCGTGGCACGTGGACAGGGCAGAGTGCACTGGGAGCTCCTCAGAGGCCCATCCCCAAAGAACTGTCACGAGCTGACCTATCTCGGAGCTCCCTGGTAAAAGCCCATTTTCAGGGCATCGCCATTATTTGACCTGACACAGAGCTTCATAGGAAAAATCCTGTCTCCAGGGTATTTGTTAAAAATAACTGGCTGCATTTTTCTATGAAACACCGCACCTGCCTAAGGCTGTAACACCAGTGGGACAATTAAGAGCCTGACCAAAATATTTAAACACAAGTATCTGGGGAACAAGATGTGCACAGAGGGCTTTGAAAAGCTCCGGCATATTCCTGAGGGCTTGAAGGCTGCGCTCATCATGTGCAGGAAAGACACAGAGATGTCCCCAGGGACTCACCCCTGGGTGACCGTGAGACCTGCACAGCGGGAAGCAAAGGCCGAGGCAGACGTGCAAATGTCCTGAGCGCTGAGGGTGCGCCCCGCACGCACCGGCGCTGAGGGTTCCTGGAAGACTTGCGGCTAAGGCATTTCGGGACACCACTGAGCAGTCACAGGCTGGCCGCTGAGACGGCCACGCAGAGACTGCAGGAGTCACACAGGACGGGGAATTCAGACTTTGCAGAATTAAACAAAACACAAAACAGCCACAACGACAAACCCTGGGGAGGGGACAGGACCGGATTTCCAGAGTTGCTTCATTCTATGATCTAAAATGTCCAGTTTCCAACAGAATATTACGGGACGTATGAAGAAACAGAAAGTGTGATTCACACATAGGAAAAGAGGCTTCCAATGGACAGTATCCCCGAGGCGGGGGCAGATGTTGGGCTTATTAGACAAAGACGTTCAATCAGCTATTTTATACACAGTGAAAGAATTAAAACCAAATCGCTTCTCATTGCCCCTGCCATTCTTATCCTAGGGCACCATTTGACCTGGGCTATTGCAACCGCTTCCCACCTAGTTCCCTGTATCCCTAACGCTCCCTTCCTTCTATTCTTTGTGAACCGGCGCAAGAAATACTTTAAATGCGGAAGTTGGCTCATGCCATTCCTTCCGGTTGCTTGCCATCCCGCCCACGTTAGAGATCCGCCGTCCTCATAGTAGCACAGGGTCCCCGGCTGCGTCTCCGATCTCAGGCCTGTGACTCTCCCCCTCCCCATGCTCCTGGGCAGACCAGGCTCCTGCGCCTCCCGGCGACGACACGCTCCTGCCTCTGAACTGTGCATGGCCAGACGGTCTGGCTGGTGGTTCCCTCTCTTTCTTCAGGCCTCAGGTCTTTTCAAACACCACTTTCCTGACTGTCCTTCCTAAAGGTGGTGCACACCCTTACACCGCCAGATAGATGAAAGGTTATTTTTCTTTCATTCCCTTCCTTCTCTAGAACGCAGGCTTGGTGAGGTGGAGGGATTGGCCTCTCCCATCTCCCAGCGCGGGCACGGACCTGGCTTCTGGTCGGTTCTGCATACATGTCTGTGGAATGAGTGAGTGCAGGCTGGGATAGTTTAGTGGTTACACTGGGTGTGTGATTTTATTAGGAATGTTCATCATGGAGACCTCGTTGTCTCGTGCGGTGCTCACTTGTGCCCAGTGGCAGAAACTTGTAAACTCTCTCTCCTTTTGCCACATTTGAAACGTCAAATCAGCGTTTCAGTATGTGTTTTCACAGTGGAACGAAGTGAATACCAGGTGTTTACACAATGGCAATTTCATTTCAGTTAATTGCAAGAATACGACTTCTACATGTACTGACTTTTCTCCCCCGGCACTTTGGGAAATGCTGTCTCCCGGATTTGAGTTAATAATTTAAGATCAGCTTAAGATGTTCAAGCCATCATGCCTACATAAATTGAGCTGAAGAGCATCGATGTCCAGCATGGTTGGGACTCAGGGGACCATCACTGTGTCCACCTTGCCTCACCCAGGGCGTGAGCTGCACCAGGCCAGGGGCTCCGTGCACAGCCCTGGAGCTGAGAGTGGAAGGTCTGGGGTGTGTTGTAGACCACGGATATTAGAAAGAAAATAAGGCTCCGAATTGCTTCTCGGCCTTTGGCTAAGATCAAGTGTGGAGAATACGGCTCTGGAAAGACACACAGCAAACATTTCCCTTTGTGTTGCTTTTGATAGGAGGTAGGTTATTAAAGGAGAAGAAGGTAGAATTGGGAGAAGGCTCAAGTTTTCAACCAAATATCTGCTCAACAAATATACATGTGGCAGTCACTACGTGCTCTCTGGACATGCAAAGGTGAGGTCCCTGCCGTCCTGGAGTGGACGGCCTGGGAGGGGACAGAGACTCCAGCCAAATAGTTGTAGAGATAAATGCATGATTGTAATTCTGGTAAACTATAAAAATACCACAGGAGACTAAGACAGTGTAACAGAGACTGTCCTTTTCATCGACGTGAGGAGGTGAAGTCTGGTCTCCACGAGGGCATCAGACCAATCCCAAGACACGGAGGGTGTGGAAATTTCTCAGACAAAACCAAGGACAAGTGTCTCAGTCAGAGGGAAGAGTTGGAACCATGGTATCACAGCAGGGTGAGTCCAGCTCATTGTGGCTGTGGCTTCGCTGAGGGAGGCTTGGTGGGGGACGTGATGAGGTGGAGGGGCCGGCGGGGCCAGAGCAGATGGGGCCTCAGGCTTTGCCGCGGGAGCAAAGCAAAACCACACAGTGCCTCACGCAGGGCTTGTGACCACACTGTGCTCTGCAGAGACCAGGCAGGGCAGAGGCAGAGTGGATGTGGGGATTCCTCGTGAGCTGTGGGGGTCCCAGCAAGACTGGCCAAGGCCTGGGCAGTGGCCACGCGATGGAGAGAGGGAAATTTAATGTTTCGTAGTTCCGGAGGCTGGAAATCAAAGGTCGGGTTGCCAGCTGGGCTGGTTCTTCTTGTGGGGGTTTCTCCCCTTCCCTGCTCTTCCCCGCCTCTGGTGGCTGCGCAGGTTCCGTGGCCTATGCCTGCATCTCCCTGCTCTCTGCTCCGTCTTCGTGTGGTTCTCGTGGATGTCAGTGTGTCCTCTCCTCTCCTCACAGGGACACCGCACCTTGCATTTGGGCCCTGCCCTAATCCCTGCACGCTGAACTAATCACATCTGCAAATTCCCTATTTCCAAACAAGATCACGTTCTGAGGCTCTGGGTGAACATAAATTTTGGGAGGACACTGTTCAACCCAGGGAAGAGGGTGAGGCGGTTCAGGGGTGGCTAGCAGATTTCTGTGCAGACGGTGGTGCCACGATGTGCTGGAACGGAGAGAACTGGGGGGATCCGGGCCGGGGATTCGTGAGATTCACATCGGTCATGTTGGGTTTAGTTGGATCTAAACGCTGGACATTCGGGTTTAGGTTGAAGATGACATTTTGGCAGAGCTGATACAAAGATGGCGTTCACAGCCACTTGAGCGGATGAGTTTATGGGGGAGAGACAAGACGGCATAGTCTCAGGAGTTCCAAAATCTTTAAGAAAGTTTGCTCATTTCAGGGGGATCCAAACAGGGCCCAGAATTTCCCTACTGCCCTGATATCAGGTCAACGTTTCTTAAGATCATTTTCTTTCTAACTTCCGTGGGCTCCGAGAGGCCACAGTCACCCCTGTCTCTGTTTTAAGTGGCCTGGGTGGTCAGACACAAACACCTGCGTGGGTTCCGGAAGGTGGCAGGTTTCCTGGGTCCGCGGAGGCTGTGTGCTGGGTGCGGACCTTTCTGCAGGGTGGTGCGATTCGTCCAGGCAGCGTGTGGTGTCCTGGGCACCCAGAGAGGGAGAGGCAGCGGATGTGGCCGTCTCCCGAGAATCTGACACCTGGGCGTGGGTCCAGCCTGGTCTCCCGACCTGCAGCGCCTGACCCGCCTCGGACTCACCTGTGAGGTGACGGTGACACTCCCTCACAGGACGCGGTGAGGACTCAGCGGGCCGACATGCACCACGTGCACCTCACAGCCCAGAGCCCAGGAGGAGCCACGACAACACGTCTGGGAGGGAAAGTGGGACGTAAAACACAAGGCCAAACGCTGCTTTTGAGTCAATCGGCACTTCTCCGTGGAAATAAAAACATAAACCAAAGCCCCATGTTTTTGGCGATGTGACAACAGAAACAGCTGTGGGGAAGGCGTGGCTGGTGTGGGGGTTTTCAGGGCGAGACGTGGGTCAGGGCCTCGACGAGGCGTCTCTTCCCCTGCCCTTCCGTGCCCGGAGGAGAAAGGGCAGATTGCAGAGAGAAGCTGTGGGTGGAGAATGTGTCTGTTGCAGCAGAAGAATTTAATGGCATTATTTCTAAGCTTTTCGAATACAGCAGGATATGGGCCCATCCTGTTCACAGTCCTCATGACACTGAGCAGCAACCGCAAGGCCTCAGCGTGGACGTTCTCTGGAGTAGGGTCCAGTGGGGCTTGTTAGGACATTAGACGGCATCCCGCAAGGACGTGCCGTCCTGAAGCCCGAGGGGCTGTGTGCACAGGGACTTGTGTTGAAAAACAGCCAGTCCAGGGGCTCAGTAATGGCCCCTCTGACCCTGAAACAGGCTACGATGCTGGCCTTCACAAGGAGGGGGGAGTTCCCGAGAAAATGCAGATTTTAAGAGAGATCCCAGGAATGACGATCCGTTACCCCTTCTCCTCACGCGTGGACGGCCCGTGAGCACCAAAGCTCCCCTGGTGTGTCAGTGTCGAAATAAAAACAAAAAGCAGCAAGTAAAGCTGTTCGGCAGGAAAGTTCCCTTGGAGCAATCTAGGTCGATTCCCCTGCAACTCAGTCATTAACCATCTAAAAGCCTGAGCTGGAATTCCGGATCTTCCTGGAGTTTTCTTTTTCTTTTTTTCCCTTTTGCTGTCATTCTGATCCCCTTTTGCTAAGCCCATGCTAACAGGACTGCAAGATAAAGAGCAAACACAAAGATGTCTTGGCCCCTGCGGTCACCAAGATAAATTTAATAATTTAACTTGACCTAGGGGCCTCTGTGTGGAATAATCCTGCACTTAGAGACCCAGCGACTCCGGAGTCTGCAGTCAGTGTGCGGGTGCTAATGCTCCTGCTCCACCGTGTGCTGGGGACACTTATCTCTTTCATCCTCAGTAACCAGAGACAATGATTATTTTATTCATATGATATTTTTACCTGAAGTGATAACGCACACAGCTTTAGTTATTATTTCCTAATCTTTTCTTTTTATCTGGCACCTTCCTGTACAGCCATAGGAATAGCCTTAATTTTTATATTAAAAATTGCCTTTTCCATACCTTTAGTTATTGATTTTTTAAAAATTAATATGATAGAATAAACAGTGAGAATTTGAAAATGAGAGTCTATATGCCTTCTGTAAATAAGTAGAAGCAAGCATGGGGGAGTTTAAGGCAAACTCTTGGGGGCAGAGGTGCTGACCTCACTCTGGTGACCAGCCCTCTGAGAAACGATGACAGGTGCAGGCTCTGTCCTCACAGTGGCGTGGCGCACACACCTGGAATCCGCGCCACCTCAGGGGGGCAGACGCCTTTCTGGCATCCAACTTCCATACTCCCTTCCTCACAGTGCGACTCTTTCCTGTTGTCCCGAATGTGACGTGCAATTCTTTTGGGGTAAAGTGACAGGTTTTCTCTAACGTGCTCCTCTGCCAGTTCAAATGGGCATCACCCCGACGGAAGCCCTTTGCCCAAGAATTCCCTTCAGGCTCCTGCTGAAGACCTTCGTGTCTGTCTAATAAAGTGCATGTCTTTTCTGAAGTTTAAATACAATTGGACTATTCGAAAGTTCCATGATTGGATTGGCACTTCTGGAAGAAGAGTCAGAGATCATTAGTACGTTGTGTTTCATTCGGTCGTGGTTTAAAATGCGGTGGTCTCCCCGATGGACTAGGGAAGTCAAAATACCCCAGTGACTGTCCCGGCTGGTTTCACCTGACCTTGGGTAAGTCCTGTGACCTCTCAGTCTTCATTACACAAGGTTGGGATGTGGCGATGTCCAGGCTCTTTCCAGTTCATCCCACGTCAGGCTGTTCCACCCCAGTGTCTGTGCCCTTTACGTAACCTTCTCTGATTTACCGGTTCCCTTCACTTCCCTTGGCCATGGGCCACGTTTCTGCAGTTTTGTGGCACTAAAGGAAGTCTTCATAAACCCTTCCGCACACCTGGGGTACAAATACGGTCACCTCTCCTTACTCCGAATGATTGCCTAAGGACCCACGTGCCATATTAGGAGAAAGACTCACCGTATCCCAAGTACTCCTGGAACTAGGCAGTCCAAAGGCGATGACTCTGCCTTCGATGCCCAAGCAGCGAGAGGACAGGGTTCTGAGCTCTTCCTGCCGCACTGTGCCCCAGGGATGTTCGATCCTCTCCTGCCACACTGCGGCTGGTCCACTTAGCATCCCTCCCTGAGGACCCAGGGCACAGACCAGACATTTGTTTTGCTGCCAAACTTTCCAAACACAGCGCTTGAATTTATACCTTTTTTTTTAGAATGTGAGGCACATTCTGTGGAGAGGAGACGACCTTCGTCCCTTCTAGGGAGCCTGCTCATGTCATCTGAGTGGTGAGCTCAGTGACACTAAGATCATCAGCATCTGAGAAAACCATTCCAAGGGATTCTTTCGAGGATGGGCATTTTACGCTGATTCTCTTACACTCCCTTCTAGATAACTGGCTCTAAAGTCTCTTGAGGCACCTCCTTCTATAACTATTTTGAGGCTTTATCTTTGACAATACGTTGCGGCATCCTTCTGAGGTAGGGATGGTCGTCTAAGGTGTGGCCCAGATGCCTAATTAGAAGTCCCATGTCCGGTGAGCGTGCAACATCTTTGTGACCGACAGACTGTCAGTGTGCAATCTCTGTGAGCTCGAATTTATTGAGTATTTATCCCCTAGGTTTACTGAATTACAGAAGAAAAATTTATATAATTCTTACCAGATACTTGACATGTATTCAGGGTGCACTAAAAATTAGCTGTTATTCTTGTTTGCTGTTAGACTTTCTATTGTAACAGCAATTGAAGAAAATAAGGAGTAAAAATAAGGCAGTTAAAAATTCATGTTAGGAGGGAGTTAGTTCTGTCATGGTTGGTTGTGGTTTTGGAATAATTTTGTCTCTTTACTAATAATTTTAAATTTGGATGTTGAAATTACCAAGGTACAAAAATGCCAATTGGACTAATAAATGTATCTATCTGCTTAACATTTTGAACCACGTTAGGATGAGGGAACAGGAAAGAAAAAATGACATTTACAAGGAAAACCAACTGAAAATGTAGCAAGTTGAAGTTCAGTGGATACAAGTGCAAGTTAACTCACCTGTAACAAGAAAATAAACAAAATAAAAATGCGAAATGAAATTGTTGCTTATGTGATTAGAAAAAGAACTCATGGCTGCCGTAGTCTAAGAGTTCAAAATTGGGTTC
>RJWJ010011524.1:0-44101 GCA_004363605.1 Indri indri | reverse complement strand
CCCTCAGCATCTCCTGGCATCAGCCCAACAGCCCATGTTACACTGCGTTGCTCAGTGCTTATGCGGTATGAGTTAAATTATGTTCCTCGTACTCACTGAGAGAAAAAAAAGTATCTCATACATTGTTGAATGATTCTTACAAACACTATTTTTTAATGTTTCATTAGACCCTTCAATCAGCTTGTTTCCTAAAACTCTGTGTGTGTGCATGTGTGTGTGTGTGTGTGTGAGAGAGAGAAAGAGAGAGAGAGAGAAAGGCAAGAGAATGAATAAGAATATGAGTGGAAAATGTGCAAATTCAACTAGAGGGATTAAAGCCCTGTGGCTTGGAGCTGAGCTGATTAAAAAAAAGAAGAAAAGGGTTTCTGTAAATACTGTTTTCTAATTCTTTTTTATCTTGTGTACACGCTTTTATGAAAACTAGTTTGATTACAATAAGGACAGTTAGAATCTCTTTTTTCATATGAACAGTTAAAAAACTGTGGTTAAATACGAACTCATCTTGTGAGTGATTGAGTTTCAAGGGTAAAATTAAATTGGATCCTACTAATTGGGGGAACCAGAATGCATTAAACCTTTTTTCTGGACATTTTCATTAATAACCGAGTTGTTTCATAGGAGCCAGGCATGTAGAATGTCAGTTAAGAAGCATTTCTTCATTACAAAGCCACAAGTTTATCCCTCTTGAGTTTTTCTCCCCTCCTTGTCTTGCACAAGCATTAATATCTGTAATAAAGTAGTGAAAATTATGGATATGTTCTTATTTTAAATCCAAGATACAGGGAATCTTTCTTCACTTTGATCTCATAACAGATATTAAACACTGACCCACAAATTTATGCAAACATATATACTATTTTGAAATTTCCTTTGGTGTGCAAATCAATCCTTAAGGTATCATAATTATTGCCAGATTCTTATAAATGTTTCCCAAAAGCTGAAATGTTCATGTATTAATATATGCCTATGTAAGCTGAAGTAATTATTAGCACTGATTTCTAAAGCTGACCCAGAGTTTTTATTTTATCCTTTCTAAAGGTCACTTGGTATAGCATGTGGTAATCTTAATCCATAAATAGTTCTCTAATTCCTTAAAAGTAAACAACTAGAGAGAGACATGTCGTGTTGCCATAGTTGCAGGAGATTGTTGTTCACAATTAGACATTTAAACCTTAAATGGCAAAACGATTTTCACAATATTCTGCAAGTGCATGTTAGTATAAAACTTTCTGAATTAAGTCTTCTCAGGTGGAAATTTCCCACACTGGAGCTCTACAAAAGATGATTATTTTGCAAGCTAAAGAAAATGTGTTAATGACTAGGAAGCAGATTCTAATTGAAAGAGTAATGGAAGATGCAAGACTTCTATCATGACCCCAACTGGGTTGGTGTTCTTCCTTGAGAAAGCAATTTAACAGCGGCTCTGAACTTGAGTGTTCCCATCTGTTAAATGGAGGTTATTAAGGACACCTCCTGTTTGAAGATAAACAAATGTGGAAGTTAAAAGAAAAAGTAATGAGATCTTTGAAGAAGAAGAAAGGGCCTTATGTTAATTTGGAGAATTTTTTCTTTGTGTAAAGTTTACTGACAAATTTTAATTAGACACATCATTCAGAAATTTATTTTTAATGATTTTGAGACCCAGTTATGAAACTTCATCCAAAAGAGTCTAACCATTTTATGTGTATGATTCAGCCAGGTATAATAAGCACACTAATCATGCTTTTGTTGTTGGTTTTTTGGTTTTTTGTTTTGTTTTGTTTTGAGATTCTTCCAGTGTAACTAGTTCATTTAGTTCACCAAGCCTTTACTTTACACACATTCTGTGCTGGGTATAAAGGATACAGAGATGATAAGACAACAAAGGTATAATAAATAAGTTGCCTTCGTGCTGCTATAGTCTAATAAGGGCCAGAGGCATATGAGAGAGAGGATTATAAGCCATGTGATAAGTAATGAAAACAAATTGCGGTGAGGGAAACCACATAGGTAGGAACCACAGGCTAAACAGTTGCTCATGTTTCACCCTTACCTAATGGTCTTTAATACCTTTCTGATGGTACAGACTTTTCATCATTGAAACTCACTATACCAAAAGTAAACTGTTTAAGAACACAGTTTGACACACATTTAAAAAGTTGAGCTGAATCAGTTAAACTTTAGACAAAAGCAGTGGGGGAAAAACAGTACAGACATACACCTTGGATGTATTGTGGGTTTGGATCCACAGTTCCTCGATAAAGTAAATATTTCAATAAAGCAAATCACATAATTTTTTTGGTCTCCTAATGCATATAAAACTATGTTTATACTATACTTCAGTCTTTAAAGTGTGCAACATTATTATGTCTAAAAAATGTACATATCTTAACTAAAAAATACTTGGTTGCTAAAAAATGCTAGCCATCATCGGAGCTTTCAACTAATCCTAATTTTTTGCTGGTGGAGGGTCTTGCCTCAGCGTTGATGGCTGCTGACTCATCAGAGTGGTGGTCTTTGGAGGTTAGAGTGTTTGTGGTGATTTCTTAAAATAAAACAACAATGAAGTTTGTTGCATTGATTAACTCTTCCTTTTGCTAAATATTTCTCTGTAGCATATGATGCTGTGTGATAGCATTTGACCCACAGTAAAATTTCTCTCAAAATTGGAGTCAATCTTCTCAAACCCTGCCACTGCTTTATCAGCTAAGTTTATTCTAAACCCTTTGTTGTCATGCCAACAATGTTCATAGCATCTTTACCAGGAGTGTATTCCATCTCAAGAAACCATTTTCTTTGCACATCCACAAAAAGCAAAATTGAAAAATCAGTTCACTTTTGATCATGAGATTGCAGCAATTTAGTGACATCTTCAGGTGTCAGTTCCAGTTCTAGTTCTCTTGCTATTTCCACCATATCTGCAGTTACTTCCTCCATTGTAGTCCTGAACCTCTCAAAGTCATTCATGAGGGTTGGAATCAACTTATTCCAAATTGCTGTTAATATTGATATTTTGACCTCCCATAAATCATGAATGTTCTCAACAGCATCTAGAATGGTGAATCCTTTCCAGAAGATTTTCAGTTTCTTTTGCCAGATCCGTCAGAGGAATCACCATCTATGGTACGCACAGCCTTAGGAAATGTATTTCTTAAATATTAAGACTTGAAAGTCAAAGTGAATCCTTGGTCTCTGGGCTATAGAATGGATACCATATGAGCAGGTATGAAAACGACATTAATCTCCTTGTACATTTCTATCAGATCTCTTAAGTGACTAGGTGCATTTTCAGTAAGCAGTAATAGTTTGAAGGAATCTTTTTTATGAGTAGCAGGTCTCAACAGTGGACCTAAAATATTTAGTAAAGCATGCTGTAAGTAGATGCACTGTCATCCAGGCCTTGTTGCTCCATTTATACAGCACAGCGAGAGTAGATTTAGCATCATTCTTAAGGGTCCTCAGATTTTGGGCATGGTAAATGAGCATTATCTTGAACTTAAAGTCACCAGCTACATTAACACCTAACAAGAGGATCAGCTGGTCCTTTGAAACTTTGAAGCCAGGCATCGACTTCCCCTGTCTAGCTAGGAAAGTCCTAGATGGCATCTTCTTCTAATAGAAGACATTTCATCTACATTGAAAATCTGTTGTTTAGTGTAGCCACCTACATCAGTGATCTTAGCTATATCTTCTGCATAACTGGCTGGAGCTTCTCCATCAGCACTTGCTGCTTCATCTTGCACTTTTATGTTACAGAGACGGCTTCTTTCCTTAAACCTCATGGACCAGCCTCTGCCAGCTTCCAGCTTTTTCTTCTGCAGCTTCCTCACCTCCCTCAGGCTCCATAGCGAGTTAGAGCTTTGCTCTGGTTGTTCTTTGACTTAAGAAAATGTTGTGTCTGGTTTGGTCTTGTATTCAAACCACTAAAACTTTCTCCATATCAGCAGTAAGGCTGTTTCACTTTCTTATCATTCTTATCATTTGTGTGTTCACTGGAGTAGCACTTTTAATTTCCTTTAAGAATTTTTCCTTTGCATTCACTACTTTACTAACTGATGTAAGAGGCCTAGCTTTCAGTCTTCTAGGCTTTTGAGATGCCTTCCTCTCTAAGTTTAATCATTTCAGTTGTTGACTGAAAGTGAGAGACACTTAACTTTTCCTTTCACTTGAACACTTAGAGGCCATTGTAGGGTTACTAATTGGCCTAATTTCAGTATTGTTGAATCTCAGGGAATAGGGAGGCCCGAGGAGAGGGAGAGAGACAGGGAAAAGGCCAGTGGGTGGAGACGTCAGAACACACAACAATTATTGATCAAGTTTGCTGTCATATATGAGTGTGGTTCAAGGCACCTGAAAACAATTGCAATAGTAACATCAAAGATCACAGATCACCATGAAAGATATAATGGTAAAGTTTGAAATATGCAAGAATTACCAAGATGCGACACAGAGACACAAAGTGAGCATACGCTATTGGAAAAATGGCACCGATAATAAAGCAAATATCACCATAAAATGTGTCACACAAATTTGTTGGCTTTCCAGGGTTCTCCATGTAGGGTTGCCACACAACTTCAATTTCTAAAAAACGCTGTATCTGCAAAGTGCAATAAAGCAAAGTACAATAAAACAAGGTATACTTGTAATGTCTTTTGAAAACCTGCCTGCTAAATACTTTTCATTTTCCCATTTACCTCTGACAAAAACCCTGTGAAGTCAGGAGTATTATTATCTGACTTTTCAGAGATAAGGAAATCCAGGCTCAGAGTAATACAATAACTACGTTGACTGTCTAATAGCCAGCACAGCCTGGATTGTATTTTTTAACACGTTAACTGCCATGTGAATTGTATTTACCTCATGCTAGTTTTGAGCCCAGGGCCCCATGAAGCATCTGTAACTCACACGTCTCTTCACCTTGGGAGCCGTGGGAACTATTTTTCACGTTGCATATAACTCACGCACAGAAAACAATAAAAAAATAACAAATTTCTCATTAAATTAGAAAGGATTGTTTTGTTTTCAAAGGTTTTATTCTATTTTTGTAATACAACACTGTAGCCCCAAGGAAAAAAAATTTCTAGTGTGGCAGTCAGTGTGTTAAAAATCAGGCACTTAAATAGCCTTCAGTCAATGCCAGGCACTATCACAAATGCTTTATAAATGTGTAGTCATTGGAAGCCAGACTCCAGTTTGCCTTGCTGTCTTGCTCTAATCACAGGATCTTTCCAGTTCGTTACTGGTCCGCAGCCTGTTAGGAATGGGGTCCGTGCATCACTGCCCAATCTTCCCTGCCACTCCCCCACCATCTGAGAAAACGTTGTCTTCCATAAAACTTAGAACCGCCCCCCCCACCGACCACACAGCGGGAGGTGGGGGGAGGGGCAGGGGGTGAGCAAGTGAGACTTCATCTGGATTTACAGGTGCTCCCCATCACTTGCATCACTGCCTTGAGCTCTGCCTCCCCCCTCCACCACCCCCCACTACCTGTGGAAAAATTGCCTTCCAGGAAACCGGTTCCTGGTGCCAAAAAGGTTGGGGACCGCTGTTTAACATATTTACAGATTAGCCAAATCAAGTCAATCCTGGTTGTGTTCTCCAAAGCCTGTGTGATGCCCTCGGCTGCTGATTGAGTAGGGTGGTTCGATTACATGAATTCTTGCATTCTATACTCAGGGAACACAGAGATGAGGACAATGTTCCTGTCCTGTCATGCTTGATAGAAGAAACGCAAAAGGACTTAAAGCAGTTTGCAGGGAAGCAATAAATACTCTAGGCCAGTGCAAGCAAGTATCTAATCTAGACTTTTCAGGCCACTCAGTTAATTACAATTTTTAAAAGTCATTATATTAATTGACACTATTTGCATTTTATCTTATTAATTTGTTCATATATATTTCATTTTCATTGCACATGAAACATTTTTCATATTTATGTGAAATAACAGGACTCCGTATTTATCGAATCTTCTTTTCTATGAATTCAAAGGACTTCCATGCACATCAAATTGCTTATCATCACAGCAGAGTAACAAGGAGTGATTAAAATCCCATCTTCTTTTAAAATTAAAAGCCACTAATAAAAGAGTTGAAAGAAACCAGTGGTTTTCTTGTTTGTGATGGTTGTTTCAAAGCCTTAAAAGCCTTCTTGTAGCTTTGTTTGTTTCACACCGTCCTTTTGAATCAAGTGACTTTACAAAGAGAGATTAACTTTCCTTTTAACACTTGAAAAATTGTATGTATCTCTAGATAAACATAAATACACTTAGTATTTATTTTTCCTTACTTTTTTCTTTTCATGGAAAATTTAGATAGCAATCATCATCTTCATAATGACTTTTCACTGTTAACCAGAGAGACAAATTGAAATTGGATGTCACATTTCCCAGTTAAATGCACACCCTTGATGTCACTCCAATGACAGATCTTTTAACATTTTGCTCTATACTGGATTAAAAAATTAAGTCTTCTACTTCTTTTCTCTAATAGCCTTATAATACATTGCTTCAAAATCACATTATTTTTCTATGACTTTATGATTAATTAGTATCTGGAAAGTACATGTATTTCACTGAGACTCACTGTATATTATTTCCACTAATCAGATGCAGTCTGTTTATTTCTACAATTTTGTAGCTATTGACTTACTATCCTTTGAATTTTTAACTTAATAAACGAGAACAGTTTTGTCCATCAATTTCAATCTCAAAATCCCTTACCTTGTATAGACTCATTTCTGTATTAATTTGAGATGAACATCTCCACAGACTGATGTAATTAGATAAGTTTGTTGTTATTATTATTCTTTTTGGCTTTTTCCATGAGGAATGAGCAATTTTCTGAGTTCTCTTAGTGATGTGTCTTATTCTGCTACACAGTATCTTCTCTACCTAATATCTAGTTTTTTACCTTTTGTTATTGAGATTTTTTATAGAATGCACTTTTATGATGCTCTAAGTGCTTTGAATCACAATGGTTGATCTACCTGTATTGCTATTAAACTCTCAGAAGTGTATCAGCACAACAGTGCTTGTCATTCTCTATTCATTGATGGATGGTAAAAGGTCAGGTTCAACATTACAAAAATTCTGCAAATGGAACAGGGTTGCACTCTGGTGGATTTGGAATCGCAGAACTCTGTCTAGCCTTTCCTTACTCTCTGACCTTGTCTATACTACTTCTCTTATTTCCCACCGTGTTCCAGCCACACCGGCTGTCTTTCCTGTGCCTTCTACCTGGCAGCCTCAGTCCTGCCTGGGAGCGTTTGTCCTAGATGTTCCCACAGACTGGAACTCCCAGATCTTTTCAAGGTCTGCTCCTCCCCGATAATCACATTTTGGCTTAAGTGTTATCTCCTTATTAATACTCCCCTTGCAAATCATGAAGAAAGGGAGGACCACAGGCTTTAGAAAATGTGCCAAGGAAGGGATAGTGAATTTAAGAGAAGGAAATTAAAAAGTTTTGGAATTGTGTGAACAGATTTTCACAATTACGAGACAGCAGAGTATACACAGTTAAAGAACAACAATCAGATACGCACTGTTGACTGGCAGTGGGCTGTAATGCTCATTCTGGCCACAGTCTTGCACTGGTTAATCAAATTATTGTTCTGATGGACTCAGACACTGTCTTTCTGCTCCTAGTCATGTATTAGAAAAGAAAATTCTGACATAGCTCAGTAAGGATTCATGTTTGAAGATGTTCCTCTCTTCAAATTATTTGGACTGTTGGCATGCTGGAAGCAAAGTTGGAGTCAATTACTGGGATAAAGGATAAGTAAATGTAGTGGGTGCACCTCATGGAGCATTGTACAGAGGTTGGAAGCCACAAGTAAGGGTGCAGTGTGGATAGATCTTAAAATAGGACCTGGAGAAAAAAAATTAAGATGGAGAACTGGATCTGTAACACAGTGCAATTTATGAAAATCTGAAATACATAAAGCAAGTTGCTGGGAATGTTCTAGACCTTGACCTGGGTGATGATAGTTGCACAGGTGTGTGTATATATATGTAAAAATTCACCAAGCTGTACACTTGAAATTGTGCACTCTACCATTGATGTAGGAATGTTAAACCTCAATTCAAAATTTAAAAAAATTAAAAAGCCTTGTGCCCGACTACCCTGCCCAAAATACCTCTTCCAAGTCCATTTCTATCGCTCAGCGTTTTCCCATTCTCTTCCTAGCAGCACTCATCATTTGGTGTCTTTCTGATACATATCAGTGTGTTTGTTCATTAGTGGACTAGCTCCCACTACTAGAATGTGTGCTGCCTGAGAACAGTCCCTCTGACTTGTCTGCTACTGTGTACTCATGCTCCTATCAGCTCTGAGTTCTCTCTGTTTAGTTCTGCCGTACACTCTCCTCTCAACCTAAGATCTCACCTTTTGGCTTTTTGTTACCGAGATTTTTATAAATATTCTTTTTATGATGTTCCAAAGGCTTAGCGATTGCTGAATAGACATCTGTTGGTTGAATGAAAGGAGGAAGGAAGGAAGGAAAAAAGGAAGAAGGTAGAATAGAGGGAGTGAGGGAGGAAGGGAAAAGAAAAGACAAAAATGAGGAAGGAAAGAAGGAGGAGAGGGAAGGAGGAAGTGTAAGTAGACCAAGTAGAGCCCTTCTCGTCACCTCCAACTGACTCCTCAACACCCCTCCCTCGCCTAAGCATGCCCTCTCTCTGGTGGAGTAACCCTCTTTAATTAATGCCCCTGAATTAAATACTTCCCATTCATGGAACCTAGTTTACATGCTCTCTCACCTGTTCTTTTCTTCCCTCTCTCCTTCCTTCGCTTCCCCTTCCCTGTTTTTCCATTTTTTAAAATTAATTGTCACATGCTCTTTTTCATCCCAGGCCCTCTCCCTCCTTTTTACATGAGTCAAGTTGCTTAGCAGTTCTCCTAGAAATTAGAAGGTAATGTCTGACTTATGAATCTAAGTATGAGAGTGCAAAATAATAACGACTGACATTTATTGAGCATTTAATGTGGGCCACAGAGATGCACGTCACATATACAAAGTTATTTAATCTTCATGGTAGCCCCATTATTTTCCCCATTTTATAGTTAGGGACACAAGCTCAGAGGGAGGAAGTATCTTGCTCAAGGTCGTATAGTTGAGAAGCAGTAGAGCCACATCAGAGCCCGTGCTCTTGAGCACAACTTCCTACTGTCTCCCAACATAGTAAACAGATATTTACTAGTTACAGACTGTCCACATTATTAGCAATGTTTTGCCTTTGTAGATAGTATAATACTCTCTATCTTCTTTAATCTGAAAAATCCCATTTTAAGGAGGAAGCATATAATTAGGCAAAGCATAGATTATTCAGGTGGAGCCTGTTTTCATTAAGCAAGGCTGCTAACTTCAGCATAAATCTCAAGATGATCACCATGTTTTATTGGGCTGCCAAACTCAAAGTTATTAAAACACCTTCATTCATATTACAGGCTGTTATGTGTTTAATTCCTCTGGTAAGACACATCTCCGGTAATTCATGACCAGCAATGGGTTCTTATTATACTTTGATGAATAGAGTAGTGGCAGAGAAACTAATAAATGTAAAACAAAATTCTTTCAGAGTATGTGGTGCCTTTTTCATTCTATCTTTTCACCTAAATTAACCTTCGTATCATATTTCTGATTGCCCAGTTACATTTACCCATTTGTCCGAACACCGCTAAATCTGACTTTTATTGTTATTCCATTACCACGTTTATAATGATGTAATTTGTGTTGGGGAAGCATCTGCTAAGTGTGAAGTAGGCATTTAAAGAATGTGGCGGGGTGGGGGGTGGCGGGCGGAGGATGCTATAAACTAGGAAAGGTGTTGGGTTGACCCAGTTTGCGTGGCAGGCTGTGGCTGGTTTGCCTGTGCTGATGGTGGCAGGGTACAGTTTTCTGAGGGAAGGTAACTTTTTGTCTGTAACTTCAGCTTTGTAATGCCTACCTTTCAGACTGTGTTGTAGAGCTTCCAAATGGGTTGTCTATTTCTTGATTTCCACCCCGCCACCCCCAGTGCAGCTCAAAGCTTTCTGGGGGCTGATGGAAGGAAGAACATTGACATAGAGGACTGTGGAATCAGAGCCAATTATTCGGTCATGAAATAGCCTTTTCTTAAAAAAAGAAAAATGTAGACCCTCGGCAGAGAGATAAAGTATAAAACAGCATGCTGTTAGGGCTGTTTAACATTTTTCTTCTGTTTAGTCAATGCTTTAACAAAAGCCCATGTTCTGTGCCTCAGTCCCACCCAGCTCAAATACTGAGGGATGTGGGGATCCAGGTCTATTAGAGCTCTAAGTCGACGTTTGGGGTAAGGCTCCTTACTAAGATTGCTCAGCTTATAAATGACACTTTTGTTCTTGACAGTTCATAGAGTACTTTTTGAAGATCATTGCAGGTAATTCCCTGTACCATTTAACTACAATGAGAGGTGAGGGAGGTGTGTGAATCGGGGATCAGTATAAAGGAACAGATCTGAAGAAAGGCAGATGGCTAGCGTTGACTCCTACAAATTGTCATCTTGTGTGTTCCCAAGAATCTTAGTTTTGTCTTTCAGGAGCCCATTATTTATTTTAGAGAGAATAAAAAGGCTTCCATCCAAGCCATTAGGTTTGGGATCTAAACTTTAGGCCTTCATTTGTCTCTTTTATCTTTGGCATATGGAATAGAGCTTGGATTTAGGAAGGAGAAGGGATAATGATGGCAAGTCAGAGTGAGTGAGTGTACAACTGCTTAGAATTTAAGAGCAGAGACTTAGGACTCAGGCTGGGTTCAAACCTTGCTTCCCTTCCTTATGGTGTGTGAGATCTTATTTAACCTTTATGGGCCTCAGTGCTCTCATCAGTAAAATGGGGATACTTCCTACCACGTGGGATGGTGTGAAAATTAAAGGAGATGTTCGTGTGCAGTAACATCATACCTGGCGCAAAGTGAATTCTCATGAAGTGTTAGCTATTACTGTTATTACTCTATTATTGTTGGTATTATTACTGCTATAAAATACTCTTCTCAGTAGTGTACAACACTTTTCAAAGCATAGCATATAAAGCCCCAAAGTAATGTCACGGCCCTTTTGTGAGTTGTTTTTATTTATCATGTTTGTTTGTGTAAAATGGTTTTTAAATAGACTTTTATAAGAGTCAGACTTAATTTTCCCGTAAGAAAGGGAGGATATCTGTTTTCTCTCCTGTAACAAGAAAGCTCTTACTTACTGAACAATGTGTTAGAAAACCTTCCCAAATTAATCCAACTTATTCATTCAGTGACCAGATCAGGAGGATTTTAATTTAATTTGGTCTTTCTACAAATACAAAAGCCAGTATAATTCCACAAAGGTTGCCTATAAATGTGTTCCGCAATATACAGTATTTGAGGGATAAGCATCGGTAGTTTTTAATAATTAAAATTCTGTTTTAAAAACCTCAATTTCTCCTCTCAGTAGCTTGGACACAAAATCAGTTGAAGCTGCATGTTGACAGTGTGAATCCAAACTGAAAAGTTAATCAGTCGTGTAGGACAAATGCCAAGAGTACATGTATTGATCTCTAATACAAAAACCAGCAGGAATTAGCTTTAATAATCAAATTAAAATGTGGTAACTAACATAAGAGATGAAAAAATAAAATCTGGTGGACTAGCTGTCCTTTTAAATAAATATTAAGTATACAGTGAATCCTTAAACAATTGATTTCCCTGATTTTATTCGGGACTTCCTGTTGTGTGGACTATAAGGATTTCTTTGTCGAGGTTGTAAAGGATAGTCAATTTTCTTTTGCTGGTGCGCTTGTAGGTAATTTTATGGGATGTCCTGTGAAGATAAAAGGGTAAAGTATATTGTGCATCCAAAGATCATTTTTAGCTGTCCCTTGGAATATAACTTATCAGGAAACAAACTTGTTAAAATAAATGTAATCACTGGGATTTATTTTATAGATTTTTTTTTTGGTAGGAAAGTTTTTTTTTTATAAAAATAAATATATTACTGGATTTTAAGAGCTGTTTTCTGTGTTTCTTTGTTTCTTTTCATTTTTTTAAACAGTTATGAAAACCTCTGTGTACTCACTTGCTATAATTTTTCTTACGCTGAGTTTTTGAGTCATATCTAAAACACTTGAAATTCTAAAATCAGTGATTTGAAAGCCACTCAATTTGAGTGTGTCTGTTCACAAGAATTATGTAATCAATATTTCCAGGATGTTTTATATACCCAAAACTTCTTACATATTAGGTTCTTAATAAATATTTAAAGTATAGGCTTTTATTTAAATTCATATCCCTTTAGCATTCACTTTTTTATTTTTTGGCTCTGTTAGGTGCCCACCTCTTGAGAAACACTAGGATCATTTTAATTCAGTGAAATTATATTTATCAGACACTGTCCTGGCACTGCAGTGGGCTCCTGTCTGGCTGCTCAGAGAGCCAGTGTCAGACGATCCTGCTGCAGCCATCAGCCAGGGAGGCTACTTTGGGCTGATCATCTGCCTTTAAACATTTCCCCTTTAACCCAGGATGAAATTCATCAACTACAGAGAAGAAGAGGAGATTTCTAATTGCCAAGGTCCCATTTTATATGCATGATGTTCGAATGTTAAATATAAATTAAGTTTCTTTTCCCACCTTGTGTCATATGTCATCATCAAGGTTCAAAAGTTAAGTGGAATGGGGACCTTTTTCTCATTTTCACTTAATATCTGGACATCACCCAAAGCAATGGCATGGAGATGAGCATTTAATGAACAGCTGTTCTAATTTTAAGGCAAAGCAAGCTCTCACAAGCTTCTTAGGGGTGTGATGAGAGGTATTTCCATGACTTAAGATTAGAGACAGTCTGCTGACATTTAGAAATGATTATTCCCATTTGGAAATATTTTCAAAAGCAACTTAGAACTTAAAATCATTGCTAGCAGAGTCACACACCCACTCCCTGGCACATTCCGTACCACCTGTACCGTGAACCCTGCCTCTGTGGCAAACTTAGCTCTGCCAGATTAATTTAGCAGAAAGGATGCTATGTTTTGTCATTCCTGCATTTTGAGTATTTCTCAGAATCAAAGTTCAGTCCTTTTATCTTTCTTCTAGTCAAGAGAGACCAGGTGATTTTTTTTCAGAACATTTACATTGGCTTATGTTCTCTTGAAAATAATATTTTAATTCTGCTTTTTCTGCATCATTCTTTAATTTTTCTCTGTCTATATCTACTGTTCAGTCAGTTGTTTTCATGAAAGTTTATTCTTGCCATGTTCCCCATCTATTAATATTTTTATATATAATAATAATGATTGTGTACCCAGTAGTGTTTATCTCAACATCTCCCCACAATGCACCGAAATACATTAAAAACAGCCTCCTACTATTCAACCTAATTAGTCATAAGAGTCACGTGTCTCCACAGATGATCACTTTAGAGCTTCTCACTGTCAACGAAGCAGAGCAAACTTGTTTGACACCTGCTTGCCTCCCCGCCTACAACTAGTATCCTGAGCTCCTCTGGTTTTATCTGCTGCTACATCGGAGGTTCTTCACTACTTGAATTGGGGAGGGCTAATTCAGCAGCAATGTGTGTGTTACTCATCCCAGGCTCTCTGCTTCGCCCACAAAACCTAGATTTTGAATATTTAGCTTCTCTGTAGGATCCTTCCTGAGAACGAACACCAAAACAACAACAAAAACAAGAACACTAATCACTAACATTTATTGCACATTTACCATTTGTTGTGCCTGCCGGTATGCATTTCCTTATTTAGTCCACACAACAAACCTATGAAGTAGGTACTATTATTATCTTAATTCTGCAAACAAAGACACTGAAGCATAGAGAGGAAAAGAAACTTACCCTGGCTTACAGAGCTAGTAGGTACCAGAAGTAGGGTTGGGTCCTAGTCGTAGTTTTTTTTTTTTTTTTTTTTGAGACAGAGTCTCACTCTTTTCACCCGGGCTAGAGTGCTGTGGCGTCAGCCTAGCTCACAGCAACCTCGAACTCCTGGGCTCAAGTGATCCTCCTGCCTCAGCCTCCCGAGTAGCTGGGACTACAGGCATGTGCCACCGTGCCCGGCTAATTTTTTCTATATATTTTTAGTTGTCCAGCTAATTTCTTTCTATTTTTTTTTTTTTTTTTTTTGTAGAGACGGGGTCTTGCTCTTTCTCAGGCTGGTCTTGAACTCCTGAGCTCAAACAATCCACCCGCCTCGGCCTCCCAGAGTGCTAGGATTACAGGCCTAGTTGTAATTTTTTATTGTTGTTTTTTGGTTTGTTCGTGTTTTGTTTGGCCAATGCTTATGTTTTTAAGCACTATCCTAGACTGTCTTTTATAAAAAGTGAAAATTGTGAAGGAGATTTAATAATTTAAGGGACAGGGAAGATCTTAAATACCAGTAGTCCACAACCCTTTTGAATTCATGAATTCATTTAAACTGTCACAAATGTTACAATTACTCACTCAACTGAGTAGCTCCGTGCAGAAGACGGCTCTGCTTAGTAGTGGTTTAGGCTCTGACCCACACTGCCTGGATTCAGATCCTTCTAACTGTGTTACGTGGGCCTTCTTGCATTGTCTTAGTTAATCATAGTACTTTCTTCATAGACTTTTGTGAGGAATAAAGAAGTAAATATGTACAAGTTGCTAAGATCAATATCTGGCTCACAGTAGGAACTCAGCTATTTGTATTGTTTCTTGTATTTTTGAGAGAGAACATATATAATACCCAAAAGTTATGATGAATTCAGTAACATTTTTTAACTGAGAGTATATTTTTGTTAATCACAGTATTGCTCACACATTTTAAATAGCAGGACCTACATAGCTATTATATAACATGGAATTTGTTCAGTCTCTCCATCAGCCACAACATGCATATGGATTCTCCAATCCTTATGGCAATTCCACAATCCCCAAAGAATCCACATCCCACAGGTTGGCAACCAGAGCTAGCTCATGCAACTTTCTCATTTTTCAGGTAAGAGAAAAAGCTGAGACCAGAGAGTCTAAGTGAATTTACGAAAGGCACATATCTAGAGAACAAAACAAGTCTAAACCTCAACTCCCTTGACTCCAATGCAGAGATCTTTCCTCTTTGTAAAGATGCCCCCCAAAACTTCTTTCAGGTTGTTTTAAGGAAACACTGTTATGTCCTTAAACAGCATTTGGCACTCTCTGAATTTCTGTTATCCACATTGTCTTTGCTGTTTTTCCTTGTTAGGTGATAGAGAAACTTCCCTTCATATCTTCATATATAATAGGCCAAAAGGAAATTTGGAGAGATGTTCTGTGTTCTGTCTACCTGCCACCATTAAAGGTCATCTGGTACCCTAGAGAATGATGATCAGATCTTTATTGCTAAGACTGTTCTCATTGCCTTCATTCACATTTCCTCTGGGGACCAAATGGTGCAAAAGCAGATTCTTTAATTTTAATTTCAAAATCTTTTTCTAAAAAGAAGTGATAAAATTTATTATTTTTATCAGAGCCCAAGTATGATAAGTATCTATGAGTGACAGAAATAAAGTATAGCTATGAGGTTGCATGATCTAAAATATAGAACTCTAAATATTCTTATTTAACATATGCATATTGGAATCTAGAAAGGGCCTTCTTTGCATGCCAGTGGGAAGTCAACTAATTGAATTAATAAAATTAAAAGATGAAAGAAAAAAACACACTCATAAATTTCACAGAAGATATGTTGTTGAAATAAAATGTGGTACAAAACAAATACAAGCATTTCAATAATTCCCAGAGCCCTATACAACATATGGTCTCAGAAAAGACAGAATAAGTGTCTAAAAACAGAGGACTTGAGTCCCACAGGGTAACTAAAATAGATGTATTGCCTTCACTTATAACCAAATATCAACTGCCAAAATGTAACTGACAGAAAAGAAGAGATCTTTGTATCACCTCAGATAATATTAAGGGAAAGAATCAAAGTAAACAGGGTAAATCAGCAGGACAACTTGTTTAAGATAATTTTATTTGTAAAATAAAAATGTAATACCGTTAAGGAGAATACATTGAAGATGTGATATTGAATTCGTAGTTGGAGGAATAAAGTTCAGTATTCTTCCAGTTGAAAAAGGATCGATGAACATTTATGTCAAACAGATTAGAATTTCTAGGCAAGTTTATTCCTGACTTTGATCAAAGCAGAATATAATACTCTTCTGCAGATCTACATATTTGTTTCTTGGGAAGAAAAGTGTTTTATCCTGTTGGCTGAAGAATACGAAGATGATTGCTGTTTTTTTTTTGTTTTTTGTTTTTTTGTTGTTGTTCACAAGAAGACTGTTTTCTTTATTAGAATCACTTTACATAGAAATGTTTAAAAGATGGAGCAGGTGGTTATATTGCATTTTTTGTATTGTTTCAGATCAATATATTTAGAGCAAAAACAAAACAAAACAAAAAGACCAGTGATCTTCTTACAACTTCTATTATAAGTTTATTTTTTTTCCCTTATGATAATGTAAAAGGAAAAATTTATGGAAGTAGCAAACATAAACTTTACTACAGTTTAGGAACAACTATAAATAAAACCATCATACTTATGTTATATTAAATATTTGGGTTGGTTTAAAAGGCCTATGCTGTTTTCACCAATTGAGGATTATGGCTTCAACTTTGAAACTTTTCTGCCTGAGGCAAAAATAACAATTTTGAAAATCATGATGAAGAATTCCATGGTTAAAATGTTGCCTTTGACATGCCATGCATATGATGCTTCTCATTTGTTCTTTCTTATCTTTCTTCATTGGCCAATTCAGCACACACCTATTACTTAAAAAATGGCAAGTTAGTAAACAGATAAGTGGAATGTTGAAAAATAAAATAGGAGTAAGGAAAACCCATTAAGTAGCAAGGGTATGGCCTATACTCAAAAATAATTTTAGATCAAAAGGTCTTTATATCATTTTTCAAATGATGTAAACGGCCATCATTTTTGAGGGGCTCTAGAATAAGAGCAATGTATGACTTTCTTGCTAACTTTCATCTCTAACTGTTCCTTATTCCAGAGTAGTGGAAATTGTGGAAGAGACTCTGAATTAGGGACATTCAGATATTTCTTTAAGCAGGAATCTCTAATTGACCAGAAACATTATATTCTTTTGCATTGACTGGAGCATACTGTAAAGAGGGAACAATTGATAGGAAGGGATCAAATATAAAGTACTGGCAATATGGAGGAGATAATAATTTTTCAATGTAACAAGTGCTTACAATCAAAGATCAGAAAGAGTAAATTTCTGAAGGGCTGTGTGCATTCTCATTTTCATTGCAGCACTATTCACAATGGCAAAGATAATGGAATCAAACTAACTGATGAATCCATTTATGGATGAATGGGTAAATAAAATGTGGTATATGTACACAATGGAATATTATTAAACCTTAAAAGAGGAGGAAATTCTGTCATTTGTGACAACATGGTTGAACCTGGAGGACGTATGCTAAGTGAAATAAGCCAGGCACAGAAAGACAAATACCGTATGATCACAGTTATATATGGAGTCTAAAAAAGGCAAGGTTGTGGAAGCAGAGAGTAGAATGGTGGTTACCAGAGGCTGGAGGTGGGGGATAAGACATGGAGGGATGTGGATTAAAGAGCACAAAATTCCAGTTGGACAGGAGGAATATATTTTTGAGATCTATTGCATAGCAAAGAATGGTGACCATAGTTAATGATTTATTGTATATGTCAAAATTACTGAGTATATTTTAAATGTTCTCACCACAAAATAATAAGCATGTGACCTGATGGTTACGTTAATTAGATTGATTTATTCATTTCACATTGTATACATATATCAAAATATCAGATTATACCCCATAAAAATATATAATTATAATTTGTCAAATAAAGATACAAAATTTAAAGTTTTTATAAGAGTCGAACACTGAACAAATGAGCATTTTAACTGAAATCTGAATTTGAGCAGTAACCTTAAATTTCTTTATGTATATTTCTCTCTAACATCAACAGGGTTTTTTTATTAAGCTAAATTATTAAAATTGAAGAAGGGCTGTTGCAATTTATTTTCAGGCTTCAAAAGATATTTCTACAGAGTCATAGAGTGATAGATTTTTTCCTGGACATATCTGCATAGCCCAGATAGACAAGAACTGGAAAGATAGTGGAGACAGAGAAGAAATGTTGTGTAAACATATAGATTTATTATTTAGCATAACAAGCAGGGAAACATGAGGTAGTACCAATACTGTTTTTTTGACTCTGTTTTCAATCACTTTCTCAAAGTCTGTAAACTACTGTCTATATTTGCCTTGAACCTGAGGCTGCTGTAAAATCTCCAGCATGTCCTTTAACATGTAAAGAAATTGGCATCTATAGCGCCCTATTGATTTGAAGGATGGGGGTTACTGTTATTACTTTTGATTATTGATTTCTTTGGGCATCATTTTTGTTATGTTTATTTCAGATATTGAGGTATAATTGTATATCCTTCCATAATCAAATATTTAAATAGCCACTATTTCTTAAAAGTCAGATGTCTTTATACTGTTTTTATAATGTAACTTGTAGTGAAGGCATTGGTTTTTATTTTAACATATCATTCAAAAAAGTTAGATCAGAAAGGGTAAAGATTCCTTTTAAAATAAGTTTTTAAGTGGTGTTTATTTTGATGAATGATTTAATGTGGTACAAATGGTAAGTATTAGTACTGTGTGTGTGTGTGTGTGTGTGTGTGTGTGTATAAGAGAGAGAAAAAAAAGATATTAATTTCTTCAGCTTCATAAGGAATCATTATTTGTCCCTGATAAGAACACCCTTGTGATTTGGCAGGGTGACTTCGTGTTCTGCTGATGATCTCATTTCTATTTACCAGTGAAAATGGACATTTTATTCTGCTTTTAAAAATCACCCACATCACAAGAAGAGAACAGATAAGCTCCCATGACATTTTTTAAGGAAAGAGTTTAAATTTTCATAAAAGAAAATGAAACCTAATGAGGCCTGGATAGAGCTGTTGTAATGCTGCACCTTTATTTACTAGCCCTTAATTATTTCAGTTATTTTATTGCAAATTTCCCCTGTCTATAACGTTCTTTTGTATCATTTGCAACCCCAAGAAGCCCCTCTCTGGAATTAGCTTCTGAGAGTTGGTGTGGGAATTATAACCCAAAAGCACCACCTTTAGATTCATTAAAGGGTGGGCTTCCTGTAGTTAGCACGTACTAAAGAAAATTTCCATTTTGCAGGGGCAGTATAAATTTTGCATATCATTTTAATAGCAAGGCAGGTCAATCAAATTATAATTGGCTCCAATTAGCACTCCCATGAGCAGAAAGATTCTTTACCTTCTCCTGGACTGCACTTAAAAAGAAAACGTTATTTACTGTCAGTGAATTCATAAAAATAAGTTCCCTATTCAGTATAAGTGATGAAGAAAGTATGAGTCTGGCAACAGAGCTTTGGCATAGATTTAAGATCCGCACACCAAAATGCACATTATATCAAGTACGTGCAAAATGTGCTATTGCAAAGCACTTTATTTTAGCTGCACAAGCAGGTCTTGGCAGTGAAACTTCTAATGGTCGACAGCATTTTGGTTTTGAGCTGATCTTAAGGTTGCTTTCTAACATTTTCAGGGTCTCTGAACTCTTTTCGAAAAGGTACATTTTGATAACAAAAATGAGGAAGCAGAGAAGAAATGTGTTATATTTCCAAAGTCTGTTCTATCTTAAGTGTCAATGCTGCCATTTTGGGCTTCTTTTCCCGAATCTCATCACTGTACCAGCAAGTCCAAGTACAAACGGAAGGTTTCAGTAAGTCTGCAGATTGAGACTGTAGCATGAGAGAATTGTCAGGGCTTCACAAAGCATCACAATGACTTGGTGTCTCATTAGGTCTCATTTTCTGCTATGAAAATTTCAGCTCCTTTCTTTAGTCATGCCGTGCTTCTTTAGCAGCCTTGCCAAGGGAAAGATGTCAGTAAAGGCCCTGCCAGTATTGCTCCTGGTCCTTCTCAGTTACTCCGAGCCATTGCTGGAAATCCTGGAGTGTCACTGAATTTCGCCCCAGCTTTGTACCTCTCCACCTTGAGATCTCCTTGAAGCAAGGAGAGAAGGGTAGGGTCATTCCCACCAAAGCAACTTGAACTGAGGATGGAAGAAGGGAAGTTCATTTTTTAAAAAATGTTCTTCCTGACAAAAAGGAAGATTACGCAATGCAAATGAAAATAAAAAATAGCTTCTAGAAGTTCTCATCACCTTTTTGCATTAACAAATATGGAGGAAGGTGCTTCACGTGGGCACCTGAAGGACACTGCCACATCAATGGCAGCAGCCTTGGTACAGAGAAGGAGATGGGGACACTTGTTAGGAAGGGAGCTTCCCTGGCAGAAGCACTAAAAGTGAAGACAAAGGGTAGCAGTACCTTGTAGAGTCAGACTGTGACGGAAGGTGCTCGTATCCACTGAAAACACTACAGCTCCTAAAAGAAAATAGTAGAACCAAAAATAGTGGGATAGCCTATCAGGAAAATGCGTTATCTCTTGGAAGCTTCTGTTACAAAGTGAAAATGGCTGGTGTATGCTCACTCAAGGCAGCAGCTGAAACAGGAGAGAAGAACAGGAGACGTGGAATGCCAAAATCTACGGGAACAGCATGAGCTTTGTGAACCTGCACGTGGGAGTTAGGACACCATGCTAGCCCCACAAAGATGACAGCAGTAAAAATAAAACAAGACAGTCAAGGGATTGCCAAACTTGTAACTTGGTCTGTAGAGAACCCTGACCCAGGACAGGGCTCAGCAAACGTTTTCATAAAAAGGTCAGACAAATATTGCAAGCTTTACGGACTGTGTAGTCTCTGATACAGCTACTGAACTCTGCTCTTGTAGCATGAAAACAGCCACAGACAATAGTGATTGAATGGGTGTGATTGTGCTCTCAATTCCATAGTTTACAAAGCAGGCAAGAGGCTGGCCTGGATCCCTAGTCATAGTTTGCTCACCTCTGGCCTACAACCAGACCTAAGGTACAAAGGGAGAAAGGAAATATCCTTGCTAGTTTTCACCCTCACTGATCATTGTTCTTCTTTTCTTAAGACCCTCACAAGTCAGACTTGTTAGTACTTTAAATCGGAATGGATAAGGTAGATATTTTAGTCTGAACAAGGAAACGTGCCATATATCATAATGCTGCCCTCAAAGCAACAACTTACAAAACAGCTTCTGAAAGACAATGTTAGATTTGCTGATACATGCCTTTCACTTTGTAGTAAAAACTCCTCAATCCTAAACACTGACCTTTTGTTCTTTGAACCTTAAATTATCTTCCATTTACTATATTGTTTTAGACTGTTGAGTATGTACTGCATCCTAGACCTTCTGCCAAAGTGGTGTCATCTGAAAGCACCAGAGAAGAATTCTCTTCCCAATTGTATGAGTCAGTGATAGAAATCTTGAATGACATCAAGCAAGTTTTCATACACTTTTACGTATGTCTTGTTTTAAAGTAGGTCAGACTTCCCGATTGGCACCACAGAAAATGGTCCCAAGTCACTCTTAGAATTTTGCCTAACTGCAATTTTGTTTGACAGAATTTCTCCTAGAAAATATCTATACGAAGGATTAAATTTCCTTCATAATAGAATTTTACAATGGAATGAGAAATAAACCCTTAAATGTCAGTAGTATGTGTATTAATGTATCTTCAGGTAAACACCAGAGTGACATATTTCATGTTGAATTGACTGATCTTATACTTAAGTAACCCAAGAAGGAATATGGCTAGAGGAGAGATGTCATTCATCACATATTTTTTAGAAAGCAGAGTTTCGGTACTTTATTTTTTAAATTTATGGCTGTGATAGGTAAAACTTCTTTGCTCTCAAATAAAAAATATTTCATATTCCTAATATTCACATAGTATTGTTAATAGAAAGCCCACTGGCCAAGGCATTTTGGCATAATGTGCTTGTGATTTACACAAGAGGTTGTGAAAGATTTTGTAAAGTCTAGCTTGTTTGAGTACATAAAATTATCATTTTTATTACAGTGCTTTTATTTATCATAGTACATAAAATGATCTTGAAAAATCTCCAAAGAATGCTGATTTGATATATATTTTACTTTGCATTATACGATTAATGTTTATTGCAAATGCAGATTTTTATGATAAGGAAGCTCTGTATTATGGCAGATTTTTTTACTTTATTCAAAATATAATAAATCACATAATTCTCAAATGTTTTCAGTCATAATTATATATATGTGTGTACATATATATTCTAATGCAGTCATGCAGGCATTATATGAAAAGTTAATACAGATCTTCTCTCTAAGACATAAAAATTATGTTTCATTCCATCTCAAAGAGAAAGTCTGTAAATAAAGATAGGTGCTACAAATTTCTGCATACCTCTCATGACAGTGTATACTACATTTAATGCACATTTGATTCCTTACTGTAAGTCTTGCGATTTATGAATTTTTGCAAAAAGTAATCAGTCACTAATTTATTTATTTTGGGGTTGTTGTAGTTAAAAAATAATCCATCACAACCAAATGGGCTTCATCCCAGAGATGCAGGGATGGTTCAACATACGCGAATCTATAAATGTAATTCACCACATTTATATAAGCAAAAACAAAGACCATATGATCCCCTCAATTGATGCAGAAAAAGCATTAGACAGAATTCAACACCCTTTTATGATAAGAACGCTTAACAAAATAGGCATAGATGAGACTTACCTAAAAATGATACAAGCCATATATGGCAAAACCACAGCCAACATCATACTGAATGGGGAAAAATTGAAAGCATTCCCACTTAGAACTGGAACCAGACAAGGTCGTTCTCTGTCATCACTTCTATCCAACATAGTGCTGGAAGTCCTAGCCAGAGCAGTCAGACAAGAGAAGGAAATCAAGGGCATCCAAATGGGGGCAGAAGAGGTCAAACTATCTCTCTTTGCTGACGATATGATCTTATATCTAGAAAACCTCAAAGATTCTGCCATGAGACTACTGGAACGAATAAACAAATTCAGCAAAGTCTCAGGTTACAAAATCAATGTACAGAAATCAGTAGCATTCCTGCACGCCAACAACAGTCAAACTGAGAACCAAATCAAAGACTCAATACCCTTCACAATAGCAACAAAGAAAATAAAATATGTAGTAATATATTTAATTAAGGAGTAAAAAGACCTCTATGGGGAAAAGTACAAAACATTGATGCAGGAAATAGCAAAGGACATAAACAGGTGGAAAACCATAGCATGCTCATGGGTCAGCAGAATCAACATTGTTAAAATGTCTATACTACCCGAAGCGATCTACAGATTCAATGCAATCCCTATTAAAATACCAACATCATTTTCACAAATGTAGTTTGATATCTCTTTTGGAATACCCCACCATTATATTGATCTTATAATCATATAATATAAAATCTGATTCTTCTTTAGTAAAGGTTTTCTCTTTTTTTCCTTTAGAAATTCTAGCTAAAGCACTTAACACTACGCTATACCTGACACATAAACACTTGATCATACTTAGCTGTTATCATCATTTGTGTTAATTTCATATTGCTGCTATAACAAACTACCACAAACTTAGTCCCTTTTAAGACAACACACATGTATTGCCTTACAGTTCTGTAGATCAGAAGTCAAACGCAGGTCTCATTGGGCTCAGATCAAGGTGTCAGGTGACAGCAGTGCTATAGCCCTTCTGGTTGCTCTGGAATAAATTCCATTTCCTTGCCTTTTGCAGTTTTCAGAGGCTGCCCATGTTCCTTGGCTCTTGGCCACCAAAAAAGCAGTCACATCACTCGTACCTTTGCTTTCATAGTCACACCCCCTTCTCTGACTCTCCTGTCTCCCTCTTGTCCTTATGAGGACCTTGGTGACTACCTTGAGCCCACTCCCATTCATGGAAGTCACCTCTGCATCTTCCCTTTGCCATGTGCATTACTTACCTATTGTTGCCATAACAAGTTACTGTAAACTTAGCGACTTGGTAACAACACACATTTACTGTCTCACAGTTCTGGAGGTTCAAAATCCAAAATCAAGTTCACCTGACTAAAAAGCAAGACATCGGCAGGCCTGCATTCCTGATGGAGACTGTAGTGGAGAATCTGTTTCCTCGCCTTTTCTGCTTTCCTGAGGCCATCTGCACTCCTTGACTCGTGGCGTCTTCCTCCGTCTTCAGACCAACAGCATAGTGTCTTGAAACGTCTTTCTCCAGTGACCACCCCTGCTTCTGTCCTCACATTTCCTTTCTCCCTGTGACCCTCCTGCCTCTCTCTTGTACAACCTCCTTGGGGTTACATCAGACCCATCTGGATAATGCAGGATAAATCTGCCCATGGCATGATCTTTAACTTAATTATACCTGCAGAGTCCCTCCTGCCGTATCAAGTAGCATGTTTTCAGGTTTCAGGGATTAGAATGTAGACGGCTTCTAGGGGTAGTTATTCTGCCCACCACACTGTTAGGCCCAAATGCTCTCTTAAACTTACATTTAGATGTTCTAACCACTCATTAAACATTTACTTCTAGGTTCCCTGCCCAAGTGTCAAAATCTATTCTCATTACAACCTCTTCCAGCCCCAGAGAGGTTCCTTTTCCTACTTTTCCTGTTTCTTTTCTTTATTCCAATTCAAAATCCTAGAGTTAGTCTTTGTTAGTCAAAGATCTTTATTTTCTTCATTTTCTGGGGATATGTTTGAGAAAAGTGGTGGAAGAAGACTATTAATATATTTATTCAGTTATATCTTATTTCAATAGTTAGGTCATATTATTTTCCTTTTAATTTAAAATTATTTATACTGTGATGTCGAGATATGAAGAGAAAGGGAGTGTTTGAAAACTCTTTTAAATGGCTTTCTATACTGTAAGATATATAAGATATGTATTTTCTATACAATTTTAGGAGGAGCACATATGTAATTTTGCATTGACTGTTCAAGAATGTAAGCTCATTGTAATTCAAGGGATATTAGTATACCAGTCTGAGCCAGATCTCCAAGTTTGCCTGATTATAATAATTCCTTAAAAGAAGAATGCAGACATCCTAAGTCCTACAAAACAACAGCTTCTCTCCATTTGTTTTTCAATATGTATGAGGGCTTAGGGCTTCTGCTCAACAGTTTAGGCCAGAGAGATAAGGGTTCCATAAATGTTAAGATTTTTTTTCTTCTTTGATGGGGATCTTATACTGTTTTTCTGTGGGACACTGACTTGCCTTCACTTATCTGAAGGGCCAGTACCAAGAATCAGTCATGACGCCGTTTACATATTTGATGAGTCTAAGAGTGAGGTGAGGGGATTATCTGGATGGAAATTAAGGAGAAGGACAGTTATCCCTAGGAAAGGAAATGGGTGTTTCCTCCGGATCCAAGGTAAGGGGCAATTTTAAATGCACAGGAGAGCCTGTTATTCAATTTCAGCAACCACATGTTAGTTCAGCTTCTCTGAGAAGCACACACCAAGACGGGATTAAAGGCTCAGATTTGTAAAAAATTACTGGGGAAGTGTGTCTGTGAAGGATCGAGGGAGAAGGAGCAGAGATGAACAGAGGGAACCTCAGACTGCGATTAAGGTGCGTGTCTGTGAACAAAGAGAGGGGAGGAAAAGTGGGAGGAATGTCAGACTGCAGCACAGTTCTGAAAATACTGGGACTGTGATGATGGGAAGTCTCCAAGCCAAAGCTGCCCGTTAGAGAAATGCTTCACGGGGCAGACGTGAGCCAGCGTTAACATCCCCATCCAATTCAGGTAATCAAGAGCGCCCATAGCATAGCAGGTGGAGGCCATTAGTCAGCTGTAGTCTGTGCAGTAGGTTCTCTTGAAGTGAAACCTAACTAAGCAGGACACCTCCATGTCTACCGCAGTACACACCTTGATTCATATATATTCTCTTCATGCTCATTTTGGGAGTAGTCTTAAAATGATTTTAATTTTAAATTTTTTCCTTTACTTCTCCTAATAGTCAATTAGTTACTCTGTCATATAGGCGAAGCCTGTACAGTATCTCTATAACAATATAATAATAGTATTTTAAGAATTAACAATATTAACTTTAGGATTAAAAGAGATATTATGGAGTCATACAAATATTATTTTGTGGTGATCATTTTTAATCAAAATTACATTCGTGACATTTATTCCAAGTGTTGCATAGAGTTATTGTTCATACATTCTCATTGCCATATAATATTCTCTTGCATGAATTCACTAGATTTTAGGTTTTCTGACTCTGAATTTGAGTTCTTTCTATCAGCCATTCTCATTTTAGTGTAACTGATATAATAAGATTAACTTCTTATTCCTAATGCCCTGCTAAGGTCTTCTGTATGGGGGAGCAATGGAAATCTGGCTGGATAAAAGAGAGCGAGAACCTTATTAATTTAATGTAAAGAACACTTTGGAAAATAAAGGAAAGGGAGGTTGCAGAGATTGGGAAGACCATCAGGGAGACTTCAAAGGGCTGTTACTACAACAGCTGCCAGTTTTAACAACTGCAAAACAAACTCAACCTACCTTAACTTACTAGCATTATTTTCCGCAATGGTTTATTCAGTACTATTGTAAGGGAAAAGCACCATCAGAGTTGGCATGAGGCTAACTGCAGAGTGGATGTTTGAGACACATTTTTTTCTGTACAATCTAACAACTTTGGATTTCATAACCTGTCACATGACTGATTGGAATTTCATGAAACACTCTCTGCCGATATGATAGCATGATTTAAAGATCAGTTTGGAGTTAAAAATCAATGTTTCTGAATGCCTGTACAATTGGCAGTAGGCTTGCTAATCTTTGGAAACATCAAGCATTTGCATTTGCATTAGGAGTGGGACTTAGTCATCGTGTTTCATATCCACCGGGAACTCAGCGTGCCCTCTCCTCTGCAGGCCTTTCCCATGTTTTGCACCTGGAGTGCTTTTATCCCTGCTTGTCAGAGTGTTCTCCTATCCTTTAAGGCCTGTTCTTCCGTCATGAAAGAATGTCACCAGTCCTTCTTCTAAAACCCATACCAATTCTCCTTCAGCTCTTGCACATGATCTCATTGTTATTTGCATGTTGGTTTATTGTTCCTTTTGCCAAATAGAAAGACCCTTCACAATTGTAATTATGCCTTAAATATATTTGAATTTGTTATGCAATAAATTTATTTTGATTCCATATGTTTTCCAGAAGTTCTTTTGGAAAAGCATTACAGTAATGAATCAATGCAATAAGACTAATACAATTGTAAGAGAAAATAGGGCTAAGGAAAGAAGGAAGCCGGTAAGCCAACCATGATAACTGTGCTTAAATATCAACTTGGCTCTGAACAACCTGGGCATCTACAGTGAAGCAGCATAATATTACTTAGCCCTCATTGTCACAAAAGAGAAGAACAATAGTTCCTTTGGAGAAAGTTGGTTTATCTTGGCCCTGAAGTTCAAGAAAACTCTCATATTGGACTTTATATAGAAGATAGTCACTGGCATAATTTTATCCTTAACTAACTCAGTAATTATTTCTCGAGAACATGTTTCATTTTGCTAATTCGGAGGGGAGCAAGGGCAGATGAAATAAAAATTGACGTCACTTGATTACCAAGTAGTGGGAGGACAGATAAGTAAATAGATTATTACATACCAAGTGATAAGTGCTTTGGTAGAAATAAGCTTAGAGTTGCTCTGTACAGGAACATCAACCCAGAGAAGGAAGATTAAGGAAGACTTCTCTGAGGAGGTGATTCCCGATGTTGGAACCAAGCTTTGAAAACCATTTGGAAGTTATCTAGAAGAACGGGGTTTAGTGTTGAAAAGGGGAGGAAGCAAAAGAGAGGACAGAAGACAGAGAGAGTTGCAGGCCCCAGGGGTAGCGTGTACAAAGACCCAGGTGCAAGAAATCGCCTGGGGCTTCTGAGACGCTAAAGCTTTATGCAGGGGTTTAGTAAGGCCACACATGGCCCTCCATGTCCCCAAGTATGGCCCCTCGACCAAATCCAAACTTCACAGAACATATCCCTTTATTAAAAGGATTTGTTCTGTAAAATTTGGGTTCAGTCAAAAGGCCACACTCAAGGACCCAGAAGGTCACATGTGGCCCCAAGGCCACAGGTTTCCCACCCCTGGCCACTTAACCATGAAGGGTCTAATGTTCAGTTTAAGCAAATTTACATTATTCCTGAGAAGTTAAAAAGTTGTGGAAAGTTTGACGTCAGGAATTGACTTGATTAGATTGGTAAATTTGAAAAATCATAGAACATGCAAGCTGGAGATACAAATTAAAAGTGAGCAAGACCTGAACCAGAGAGGCTTGTCAGGAGGTGTCTGGAGCAGAGACAATGACAGTAATAATGTTCTTGCCCCAAGAATGATAATCAATAGTGTTCTCTGTCATAATGAAGAGTGAATGCAGTATGGTTTCCCATAACTGCTTCTCTTCATGACCCGCAACAAAAACATGCAGCACTGCTTTTAAGTAAAGGTGATTTTGTATAGTTCTGTTATACTATGGATAGAAAACTTTCTTTTAATAATGGAATTTCTTTCTCTCTTCAACAATTTTATTAGAACTATCATATGCTTGGATCTTCAATGAATACCCATCGTTTGTTGAAGAAGATAGTCGGAGATTTGTCTCTCAAGAGACAGGGCACCTCTATATATCTAAGGTGGAGCCATCTGATGTGGGAAATTACACATGTGTGGTGACAAGTACGGTGACAAACGCCAGAGTCCTGGGCTCCCCGACTCCTTTGGTGCTGCGTTCTGATGGTATGAAATGTTTCAAATGTAATTCAGAGTAGAAATGGTGTTGTTACTGTAAACAAAGACAAAGGGGAAAAAAACGAAAAGTATGTCTTGAAGAATGAATCATGTCATTTTTGGGGAACAAAGAATATTTGTGAGCACAATGATGAAAATTGTTCTACAAACTGCAAGTCCTTGTTCCTAATCCTTACCCAGCACCAGCTTCATAATTTGCAGCGATTGGTGTGAGATAAAAACGAGCAGCTGATTCAGAAATTATTAAGGATTTCAAGACAGTGACGGCAGAGCATTAAACCAGCCACGAGACCCTTCTCAGCCTGGGGCTCAGGTTGCATTCCCATGCAGTCACCTATCCTGACTTTTGCCAGCTTGAGGTTTTTAAAGCTCTGGATATTTTGTTATAAGCAAAAAAGCATCACTAAAAAAAAATCATTAAAGAAAAAAATCTGTTTCATCAACACCTTGTTGGTCGTTTAAGGGGAGTCTGTGAGCTGCAGAGGAAACAGATTTGTAAGCCTGGGTAGTTGACCCACTTACTCAAACCCACATCTGATACAGCATAATGCCGTGACCACAAAGTATTGAAGCACTTTTTTCCAGTCAGTTATAATTGAATTTGACCTTTCCCATTTATTAAGTCACTGTTTCTTGACTCCAGGGAACCATTTAATAAGTTTGAGATTGTTATCTGTGCTATCAGAGTACCATTAAGTAAATTCCCTGCCATATTTTTGTTCTTTAGGAAATTTCAGGAAGTCATAATATGCTATATATTTCCGTTTGGCTAGAAGTGCCCAAATTGAATATAGAATATCAAAAGCCTCCCATTTTGTATAATGTAAAAGGCATAGTGGTTTTCTTGGAACTGCTCTGTAAGTGGTAACTTACGAATCAGCAAATCCAAAATTCTTAAATATTTATTAATGTTGCACATTTGACCTGAGTTAGCACTAGTGAGTAATTTAAATCACTAGGGGAGCTGGTTCAAAATGAGCAAAAGAAAGTTTTATTTAAGAAAAATGAGGCAATTCCAAAGGAAATGCTGAAACTGTTATGGAGCGGAGTATGAGAAAGACCATTTTGAGAACTATTATCTTTATATTGTGGATTTACAGGTGTGATGGGTGAATATGAACCCAAAATAGAAGTTCAGTTTCCAGAAACTCTTCCAGCAGCTAAAGGTTCAACTGTGAAATTGGAATGTTTTGCCCTTGGAAAGTAAGTTTTATAACATTCAGTCCTATCTGCTAAAATATTAGGTTGCTATAAGAGATGTGGTTTTTGACAGACTCTTCTCCTTTCCTCATTTTCTGAAATTTACTTTCATTTTGAAACAAAGGAAAAAATTAAATGCAGTAAAAATGCATATATAAAATTTAGTTTAAAACTTTACTTAAAGACAATTGGAGAAAATGACTATGCCTGCTTAATTTAATAAACTAAATTGGCGGGGGATTTTGTTCTTGTTTATTTGTTGTAATCTAATACAGTGGATATGTATTAGGCTTTTTTTGGTAAATCATGAACCGGCTCAAGAAAAATGCACAGTTCATTGTATTAAAATATCAACCTAAAGAATTAAATCTTTTCATCAGGTTTATGTAATCAACCACTGCAAGTGATTTTCTGCATTGTAAAAATCTGTACCTTTTTTTTCTGCCTTAATGAAAGCTTTATTTTCTCAACTCCAAAAGGCATCGTGTGATAACAGCAAAACAACTTGACGATTTTCTTATTAGTCCCATACCTCAGATTAATTGGAGAAGAAGTGATGGACTGCCATTTCCCAGCAAAATTAAATTAAGGAAGTTCAGTGGTGTCCTTGAAATCCCCAACTTCCAACAGGAAGATGCGGGTTCCTATGAATGCATTGCTGAGAATTCAAGAGGAAAAAATGTTGCCAGAGGGCGTCTCACTTACTATGGTGAGCATCTACCTGGGGCAGACTGGAGTTTTAGCTTTTGCTCTCTCATCTATACATGTTGTAGAGGGGTGGGTGATTACGGCAGAATCCCAATGTTGCGCTTGTTCTGTTACACATTTTGTTAAATGGTGATAAACATTTTTCTTAGGAGAAATTAAAAAGATAAAATTTTATGATGAAGTTGGAGACATAATATATTCCTTTTGCATTTAAAAATGGTTTGTATGATACTGGAATATGTCTTATATTTTCCTAGGATAGCCTTTCACACACTTCAGCACATTAGAGAGAGATCTTTTCTGTCTGTCCTCTCCTCTAGAAAAGGTGGTTTTATATCTTTCCTTATTACTTAGCAAGCAGAAAAAAACCGTCTACTGAGAAAAGTTGCAATTACTGTATTACCCAAACCACATAAACTAAGGCTGTTGTTTAGTTCTTCAGTGTTATTCTCTCTCTTCAGTGTTATTCTCTCTCTTCTAATAAGGTACTCTGTTTGTTGCCTTTAATTTGTAATCACATTTATTTGATGTACTGCTCAATTTGAGTAAGGAGAGAATAATAATGTTACCTTTATTTAGAGTCTATTTATAGGAAAATTAGATTGTCTTTTTTTTCAAAATTTGTTTCAAATCCCTTTGATTTAAAAAAGCTATGTTTTTGATGAAAACATGGCTTAGAAAGAGTAAATATATGTTTTTATGAACCAGACCTGTTAAATATATGGAGATGTAAAATCAGCAAATATGTATTTGCAGTTTAATCATTAGAAATACTGTAAAATTGTAAAACTAGTAGGAATTGACCACTTTTATGAAAGGCAAATTGCATTATATTCTATTTATACTAGAAACTAAAAATTGAAACATTTTGCAATGCATACTTGTATAGCATGCATACATGTTACGAGGAAGAAAACATTTGCAAAAACAAATATTAAAATTATAAGGCTTATTATGACCCCCTCCTGGAAAATTTAAAGTCTGCAGGTACATTACCTCTGACAAGATTAACACTTGTTATGCTAGTCTATTATATACATATGTGTGTGTATGTGTGTGTGTAAGATTTTTGGATTTGTCCAGAACAAAATGGAAGCATGGTTTACCATAAGCCATTTCTGTTTTGTAACTTTCCCATCTTATTACATGATTAGTTTGCAATATACAGCACATAAGTTACCCAGGTGTCAAGGTCTACAGGTCTACAGGTTCCTGGGATAATATGGAAATGGGGGTGCGAGCTGTGGCTGTACAGCTGTAAGGCCTCCACAAAGCAAGTAACCTTTTTTTATATACCCTGGCTCACTTCCTCTTTTCTGAGCAAACACTGCCTGATCCAGGGTAAGAAGTGACCATTATAAGAAAACACAAGATATTCCAAACTGTCTTAATGTTTCAGTAGAAATGTTTTTAGCTCTATGTAACCGCAACCCTGCATAAATAATAAACAATTGTATCCTTCATACAATGAGAAATCCAAAGCCAAACCATCATTCAAGTACCTTATCGTCAGGCCCTGGCTCAGTTTCTCTGTGATTTATTTTTCCACCTTTATGTACTTTTCCCTGTGCTCTTCATGTCAGCTTCCATTATGATCACAGAATGTCTGCCAGCAGTGACCAGCACATCAATTGTTATTCATCCTTCCTTTCTCCAAAATATCCAGCAATCCCCTTCTCAGATTCCACTGGCTCCATGTTCTTTCCTAAACCAATCACTGCCAAGGAGAAATTGGATCGCACAGTTTAAGAACCTTTCTTTGGAAAGCCGACTTTCCCCAGATTTTATGGACAATGTGAGATGATGGAAGCAAGGATAACTGAATGAAAAATTGGGGTTATTTTAGGACTAAGGAAGAGAGGAAATCAATGCACAGCAGAAAACCAACAGCATCTGCTACACTTAGAAAGGAGGTAGACTACTGCTTTAGTCCATCATGTAGGTAATGTGATATGTACCTAAGAAATAAATTAGAAATTAATGGCATAGAGCATTTCATGAAAGTCAACTTACAATTCCGGCTTAAGATAAGTGTATTCAGTAAATGTTGTGCAGTCCTATGGTTATCTGCTCTAATATTTCATTTAAAAAATGGTCTGATGGAATATTTGGATCTCATATAATAGAATAAAAGGGGAAATCATGATTAATGTGTTAGTTATAATCTCAGGATTGGTTTAGCGTAGCAAATTATCCTCCTATTTGGAGAAGAAGCATGTTAGTATGGGAAGCCTGTGGGAATTTTTGCAGAAGCTCAGGTCTCAGTCAAAGGCTCACATGTGAGTCTGTTCACAGCCATATTCCATCTCAGGCTGATTATTCCTGAAAGGAGAAAATATTTTTTAATACAAAATAGAGAGAAATGATTTGGTACTGAAGCACACTTCATACTGGGCAAGTAGTTTGTATAGAAGAAAACCAAAATAAGATACAACTTAGACCTGTACGTTTCCTGTAAAAGCTAAATAGCCATGTTTTCATTTCAGTTTCATTTATAAAAAGCAATTTTATGAGATAGAAATGGAAAGACAAATCTTCCTGTGGTTGCAATTAAATAGAAATAGATAAACTGTTTCTCCATATGGAGGATGCAAATGTGGATTCCACAGTACACATCACATGCATAATGCAACACGAAGCCAGTAAGACATCTCACCTCCCAGTTTTGGATCTAAAACGCAAGCTGAGACTTGGCCAGATATACCGTGTGTATTGTGTGACTTTCATTGTAAGTGGTATGATGCTTTCATCTGTAAAAGAATTTTCCAAATACTTTCTAAAACTTAAGTGAAAATGATAAATCCATTTGGTCCAACTGATTTGCATACACATAATTTAAAGTTGCATCAGTCATTTCTTTTTCTGGTAAAAAAAAAAATCATATGATTCAAGTTGAACCAATTTATCCATCTTTTCCTGCTTTCATTTTAATTTGCTCAGAGGTTCTTAAGATGCTAACTGGTTTGTATTTAATTAAGAGTTATTTCTAACATGAAGGAAATATTTTTTCCTCAGCTATAGAAGGTTTCTCTTCTATGGATATTGATTTTTAGTTCATAATTAAGACCAATATATGCTGCCATTCACTTACTAAGTTGTTATCAATTGTGATATCATGATTCAAAAATATACTTAGAAAGAAAATCAATTTTGTGTACCTGCCTTCCTAGCTACTGACATCTGAAAAATATAATACAGTGCCCAGAATTTTTAAAATAGAGAAAGGGTAATGAATTTAGCTTAGGAAATGACAGATTGCAACATCCATCTTCGAATCATCATGCATCCATTTAGTAAGTACTTAGCAAATAAAATATAATTCTAGCCCTATGCTCACTTTAATCTGCTACTCACAGTCTGATGTCCATTTATATTTACCTGGATAAGGTAATAAGATAATAAATATATTTTTTTACACGGGGTGTTTTGAATTTCTTATCTTCCTGTTATTCTTCTTTCATTGAAGCAAAGCCTCATTGGGTTCAACTTATAAAAGATATGGAAATAGCTGTGGAAGACAATCTTTATTGGGAGTGCCGTGCGAGTGGCAAGCCCAAACCCTCCTACCGATGGTTAAAAAATGGAGAGGCCCTGGTACTAGAGGTAAGATAATGCACCTGCTTAATCCCCCTCTCTTCCCATTGGGCCATTGGGCATTAAGTAAATGCTTTCTTGAGTACCTGTTACCAAAGTAAACTATTGAGCTTGCCTGCTTTCATTTGCATCTAAGGAATGGTGCAGGGGAAAAAATACAAAATCAAGTACCCAGTCTACCAGTGAGGAGATCTTTTCAACACTGCATTTCATTGGCAAAAGGTGATTGTGGGCAAAATAACATACTATGTTTTTTGGAATTAAAATTAGAGAAGGCCTTACTTTAATCAAACATAGAATGTAATTTCCCTTTTCTGTTGACAACTTGGTATGGCCTCTGGAGAATAAATGTATGTATTACTTGGTTACCTTGTTATGTGAGTATTTATTTTCTCCATCATTTTTCTTCTCAAGCCATATAATTTTTGCCCTTTTTCATGTACTGTCAATTATGTTCTTTCAAATTTCTATACATAACCTTTCATACTACTAAAAACCCTAGTAAGTAAGTGTGTTGCCCAGAACCCTTTTTAATGCACAGAATTCATAATGTTTTTAACTTGCAAGATTTGAAAAAAATAGTGAAAACTTTTCCAATTGGTGAGACAGAAATCAACCTCATGGTACATTTTTTAAAGTCTGAAACTTTAACCTTAGGGAAAGAAAATGAAATCATCTCCCTATTTTACCTCTTGCTTTGTTGTTTATTTTACTGGTATACTTTTGGACTGAAGGATGTTTACCATATTCCCAGTGTGTGGCTACTATGTTAAATTAGTCTTTCACATTTCAAATAAGGAAAGGGTTACATTTCAGGTCAGACTATCTAATACTCTGGGAAAAATGCAGAAGTTTTGGTATGATTGAAATGATAGTCAATAGTATTCAATTCATTTTTCTTCTAAAATGGTATAATTGTTTTTATGCAAGACATTTTTGTTATCATCTAGGAGAGAATACAGATAGAAAATGGTGCCCTTACAATATCAAACCTAAGTGTGAGTGATTCTGGCATGTTCCAGTGCATAGCAGAAAACAAACATGGCCTCGTCTATTCCAGTGCTGAGCTTAAGGTCGTTGGTAAGACTAACTTTCTCTGTTCTCTTAATTTTTTTCCCTTAAATTCTCCATCGTTGCCAGAAGCAGAAACACTTACTTTTCATATTAGATTCCCCTGCCATATTGCAACATGATCATTCAGAGTTTCTAATCAAGGTGTACATTTTAACAATTTCTGAAAAACACCGAGCAATTATAGCCAGAAATAAGGCCCAAAGGTAGAAATAAATCAACGGTAGAAAAAAAAAAGTGTTGGCCTAAAATATCCTTATCCAGCTCCGATAGGCATTGATATCAACTAAACAATGCCTTTTAAAAGAATAATCGATTTTAATGTTCTTTGTTGCTGGTCCAAAAAAAAAAAAAAATACATAAATACCAAAATTTCAATCAATCATATTTAATTCAAAAGGAGTTGCTCTTGTCCTCATTAACCCTGTTAAAAGCATCACACATTGGACACACTGAAGCCTGAATTAACCAAGTCTCCACTGCTTGAAATTTTAAATTATTTTCTCCTTCTTGCACTTTAGATATAGGAGAAAAAAGAAAATGTTCTATCATGTTTAGAGGAATTGTCCAGAAGGGCACTTAAGTTGCAAATGACTGAAAATCCAACCCAAAGTGCTATAACATGGCACAGCATAAATACAAAGGAATTCATTGATTGAGGAGAATTAAAATTAAAATGGAGAATTTGGATTTCAGCATAACTTGAGCCAGGCTCAAATATCACACCATTATCAGGCTTAATATGATATTTCCCAACACGTCGAGTTTATTACCACTGCCAATCCAGTGGAAGAAAGATGTCTTTCTTAATTGCTCAAATGCAAGTCTCAGTCTTGCATGTCATTCGCCCCATGTAGCCTGATTTGTGTCAGTACTCATTGCTAAGCCAATCCATATGGCCAGCAGGTCGTAAGGCCCTACTTGATTTAACTCAGTGGTTCCCAACTGGGGAGAGTTTTTCACCCAGGGAATATTTGGAAATGTCTGGAGATATTTTTTGTTGTTGCAACTGGAGTTGTGGGGGAGGAAGGGCACCTGTGTGTGATATTAGCATCTCGTGGGTAGAGCCCAGAGAGGCATCTAAATACCCTACAGTGCACAAAACAGCCTGTCACACCTATCCAGCCCCGATACCAAGTGTGAAGAGAGGTTGAGAAACCCAGGTTTAATGGAAACTAGGTTGCTCATCTCTGGTGCCTGGAGGTTCGAAATGCATCCTCTATACCAGGAGGGCTGATGCCTGGGTAAATCTTCAGCTGAAAATCTGGCTATTGTTATCTGTGACAGAAGTAGCATGTTATGACAAAGGGGCAGGGAAATACGCATGCAAGTCTTAAGTTAAAACACTGCAGTACTCTTGTAGGGAATTAACCTGATGAGCTGTGGTTTATTCATGTTTAAAATTGATGTATTTCTACTCAGTGTCCTGTGTGGGGTTGTGGTGTAGGAAAAAATATGTGATATTTAAAAAGGTACATTTTATTTAAATATTCACAGGTTTTTTGTTTTAGTAAAAATTTTTCTTTCAGGATCTTAATTTTTAAGACCAACAACCTCTGGAAAACATGTCTTGTTTAGCACAGTTATATATATAATCCTGTAATATGATTCACTGTAAGATCTCCACTAATCAAAAAAATAAATTACATTCACCAGGATTTGCCATAAGGCATAGCTTGAGATATCTGGGAAATGTACTAGGTTCTTATCCTTTTTTCCACAGTTGTAGTGAAAGGAAGAGTGATTTTCTGATTAACATATCATTTCATTCAAGTGATACATTATTATGTATCTGGAATGTTCAGATGTTGTTTCAGGATTGACATCCCATGCATGATTAGCAAACATAATGTTTACTACATTTTATAATATTTAATGTAATACCGTAACATTTATTGTAATATTCACATTATATTACTTTTCCCTCGCTTGGAAATTCAAACTCACAATATGAAAAGTGTGTAATAGAACTTGATACATTTTATGGATGAGAATATTAATCCAATACTCATCGTCCATTCTAAAAGCATTTGCTCAGCCCCTGTTGAATACCAGGCAGTGTGCCAAGTGCTCTGTCCTAGAGGTCAACAAGAGAGACCAACCTTATCCCTGTCTTCATGAAACTAACTTTTAAAAACATTCTATGCTAAATGTTTTCCTTTTCTTTAATAAACTCATGATTGAAAGCTATTTTAAATTTTCACAGTAAGCTAAAAATTCCTGTAGAAAGTAATTATCTCATGATTTAGAACCTGCCTGAAAACACAATGGCATGAATTACTTTTTTAGCATTGAAACCCTGTGCGTGGCACACAGTGAACTGAGTAAATCAAGCACTGGCACCTTGCGTGTAACACAAACTTTTAAAAAAGGTTATAAAGTCGACCTTTGAAATTTACAGGAAGTTTTTTAAATGATCCATTAATCATCCTTTCTCATCTTTCTTCCTTTTCAGCCTCTGCTCCAGATTTTTCAAAGAATCCAATGAAAAAGTTGGTGCAGGTGCAGGTGGGCAGCCTGGTCAGCTTGGATTGTAAACCCAGAGCCTCCCCGAGGGCACTCTCTTCCTGGAAGAAAGGAGGTGTGATGGTGCAGGAGCGTGAAAGGTATTCTATCCTCCGCAAAGGTGATCTTGTACTTTCTTCTCACTCTCCATGCTAACGTCCAAGTAGGTTTCCAGTGTGAAATGAAGTGAAGTAACGTTTCAATAGAAGGTGAGGTGTTTGAGAATCCAAACAGTAGTTTTGTTTTGTGATACTCTCGTTATGATAGTAATCAATTTTTGAAATCAAAAAATTTTAAAAATATACCTACCTAACTTCTTCCCACATAGAATACTTTCTTTTAGCAAGGATTTTAATCCCCAGTCCCCTGGGACGATGCAACCGGAACAATAAAGGAATGTCAGGCCTAGATGCAGGCCCCACGTCACAGGACAAAGAGGAGAAGATGGTATATAATGACAGCACATGCCAAAGAAATACCAATATTGCTATTACCCTATACTGAAATCATTTGGCTTTACTGGTATTGAGTTTATGCCAAGACTCTCCTGGTTTTCTGGTTATTATGGTAGAATGGAAATGAAGAAGCAGAACGGGGTTTAGTTAAAAACACAGACTCTAGAGCCACAGTGCCTGGGTTCAAATCTTCATTTTGCCTTTTACTTGCTCAATGGAGTGACCTAATCTTTCTGGGCCTCATTTCCTCCTCTGTTAATGGCATGATAATAATAGTCCATGCCTAATGGTAAAAGATTATTGTATGGGTGAAATACATAAATTATTAATAAAGCCCTTAGATCAATGCCTGCTACAGAGTAAGCGTAAGTATTAGCTATTATTACTATTTATTTTTATAATTTATTATGGATATTTATTGAGTATGTATTGCAAGGTATTATGCTCAGAGCTTGTGACAAACAAAATAACAGCCCCAAAGGGCCAATGCCTTTATCCTCGAAACCTGTGACTATTATGTTAAATTACGTGGCAAAAGGTAATTAAAGTTGAAGATGGAATTAAGGTTGCTAATCAGTTGACTTTAAAATAGGGTGATCATCCCGGATTATCTGGAGGGACCTAAAGTAATCACCTGAGCCCTTAAAAGAGGAAAAGGAAGGCAGGAGGATTAATAAGGAAGATGAGACAACCAAGGAAGAGGCAGGAGAAACCTGAAGCATGAGAGGAACCCTGATGGTGGCTTCAAAGATGGTAGAAGGGGCCATGAACAAAGGAAACAGGGACCTCAGTCCCATAACCACACAAAGCTGAGTTCCACCAACAACCTGAATGAGCACAAAGTGATTCCAGATTCAGAAGGAACACAGCCCTGCCAATACCTTGATTTTAGCCCAAGAGCACTATACTGGACTTCTGACCTCAAGAACTATAAAAGAATAAATTCACACACTCAGTTTGTGGTAATTTGTTATGGCAACAATAGGACATTTAATACAGACCTCTGCATGAATTATCTCCTTCCAAAATCTCTATAACTAATGAGAAAAACTTAGAGGGATTATGTAATTTGCTTAAAGTCACCTAGGCAGGATTTGAATTCATGACTGTTTGACTCTAAGGCACAGCTATCAAGCTTTATGAGTGCCACATTTTGTACAGGGAGCCCAGAATCTTAGAAGTGGTGTTAGCTTTTGAAGTCATGGAATCCAAATCATTGCTTTTGGAAATGAGAAGAAAACAAACAAGAAAACCTTAAGCCAAGAAATACGGATTTGCTTTTCTAAAATCTCAAAGTCATATTGCAAACAGCCAGGTTGAACTGCTTTAAATTATAGTTCCAAAGCTGCTTTTATGTGAGTTGGTTAAGGCAACACCATCTGCAATTCCTCCAGTATTTAACAGGAAACATCTTCATTTAAAGGCAGGTATGGCAGGATAACAGAGCAGAACTGTGATCTGAGTGGTTACACACAATCCAGCCAAATTCTGGGCCTCACAGAATAGATTTCTGGAACAGGAGGTTAATTAGTAATTGGAGTTTGATTTTGTAAACCAGTTTAAACAAGTGTAGATTTGTAGCACAAACTAGTTAATTTTGGCAATGCTGGGAGTTAAGTTTTCCTGCTGAACTGCTGACTTTTTTTGTGATCAAAAAAACATTTTAAATAGTTTTAATTATATACATAAATTAAACAGTGATTATTTCCCAAGGACTTCAATGCTTTGCACAATAGTAAACCCATTTGTCCTCACAGTAGTACATACAGTAGGCAGAGGTTTATTAATCTTAATTTTAAAAAGAGGATAAAAAGATTAAGAGATTTAGCTAAAGGCACACAAAGAGAGATTTGCCCACACATTTTACAGTGATGGTGCAGGGAAGTGTTTAAGTTCCAGGATCTAACCTAGGACTTCTGACTTGGCCGCATACTACTTGGTGTCATTAGGTCAGTCACATCATATCTCTGAATCGTAGTTTCCTTGTCCATAAAATAGAGATAATGATTCCATTCCTTACATAGTTGCTGTTAAAAAAAAGCACATACTGCCTGATATTTGTCAATATACTGATCAGTAAGAATGAGGTCATACTGCAAATAAAATGTTGAAAGTAACAGCGGCTGAAAAAGAAGGTTTTTGCTCGTTGGTTGGGCATTCATTGGTTGGTTAGTCGCTCTGACGGTAGGTATTCGAGGCTACCTGGACTCCGCGGTCATCAGGGATGCAGGCCTCTGCTGCCCGGCTGCCTGCTGACATCCTCACCTCCTGAACCAGAATGAATGCGTGAGCCTCAGCCTCGTAGCGACATCCAGGCACCAGCAAGAAGGAAGCTGACATAAAGATACGTTTCCTCCCTTTTAGGAGACTTCTCAGAAGTCCCACACAACACTTTCCCTTACTCCTTACTGCTCAGACAGTACTTCTCTGGCCACACTTAACTGCCAGAAGGGCTGAGAAATTCAATTTTTTTTTCTAGATGGGAATGTACCCAATGAAAAATTGACAGTCTGTTTTTAAGGAGAGAGGGGGAAAATGGTTGCTACTCCAGCAGGGTCTCATGGTAATAAAAGTTAGTTCTCTGCCCTTTTCAGGCCTACTGACCCTCTACTCTGTATTGTATGTTACATTTCTAACATCTTGTCTATGGATAACACAGTAACTGTCAGATATGAAGATATAGTTAAAAAGAAGGAATATATTTGAGGAGAGGGTCCACAGTGCTGCAGTCCTTCCCAGATCTGTGGTTTGGAGTTTGTTTTTATCTCTTTGGACAGCAAAAATACTGATGAGCCAGGGTTTTGATGCTTAGGGAGAAGGCTGCTAGAGGCAATTATTGAACAAGTTGCAGGCTTGAATCTTCTCCAAGTTCATGGTAAATCGGAGTGGGCTGCAGCCATCACTTGGCAACAAAAGCTCCATAGCTGTCCCTCTTGACTTGGTCTGCAGGCTTCAGCCAAATCAGGGAAACATGTTAAATATTAATAGTAGGTTTATTGTGGTTCTTTGATCATGGACTATTCCAACTTAAAAATGAAGATTCAGTCTCATTTGGGGGACAAATGAATTCATTGATGCATTTGAGGATAGAAGACAAAAATTTTTGCGAAAGTGTTTATGACAAGATTTGAAATCAATTTGATGTTTTTGTGTGTTTGTTTTGTTAGGTGAATTTGGGCTTGTCAGTGAATTAGAAACTTATGATAAATAGGGAAGTTTTCTCCAGCTGAGCATAGGGGCTATTGGTAGCAAATATATTTTGATTACATCAATATTCTATTATATATACTATCATTCGAGGCTTAAATCAGAAAAAAAAAATCAAAGGATTAAATGTCTTTTTAAAAATTGTATAAACTAATATGGCTACCATGTAAATCATATAATACATTCAAATTATTGTACTCTACTTGGTTTATAAGTTTTTGTGTCAGCACAATAACAGCTTTGCAATTATGAATCAGCCATAGTAATGTGGATCTATGTCAGTGAGACACCTAAATTACAGAGTAGTTTTGAAGAAATGAGGGTTGCTGCTTTAAAGTACTGAGAGCATTTCAAGCTAAGGTAGTGAATGGACTACTGCCAACAGATGTCTTAGAAAAGCTGTTCTGAATAGATAGCAAGGGCTTATTGTGCAAATGGTGATTCCTGGGCTCTGAAAATTAAGTTCTCATTCATTCATTTGAAAATACTTTGAGTACCTACTAGATGCTAGGCACTAGGTATTTGTTTTTTACTAGAGAAGTCCATCCCATTCTTTATAGTTTTTCAGGGTACACAGACAGGTAACACAGGGCGGATACAATAAAACTCAATGGCAAAGTACAGGGTGTTCAGGGGTCGCTTGAGAAGGCTCCATCTCCAAATTAGGGCTCAGAGCAGGCTTTCTGGAGAATGTAATGTCTGTAGCAAGACTTCAGAGATGACTAGGGATTTCACTGGAGGAGAATGCTCAAGGCGGAAGGAACAGCATGTGCAAAGGCACGGAAGCAAGGCATGGCATGGGTGTTATGTTAGTCTGTTCAGGTTGCTACAACAAAATTCCTCAGACTGAGTAATTTATAAGTAATAGAAATTTATTTCTGACAGTTTTGGAGGCTGAGAAGTCAAAGACCAAGACGCCAGATAGATTCAGTGTCTTGTGAGGCCTCACTCTCTGCTCCATAGATGGCACCTTTGTGCTGTGTCCTCGCATGGCTGAAGGGGCAGGCAGCTCCCTTCAACCTCTTTGATAAGGTCACGAATCTTACACCCACATGACTTAATCCCTTCCCAAAGGGCCCCCCCTCTTAATACCTCCACAAGGGGGATTGGGTTTCAGCTTGAATTTGGGGGGACACATTCAGACCATAGTGGGTATCCAGTAACTGAATGTTCAGTTTACCTCCAGTGTAAAGTGCCATAGGAGGGCAGGGTGCAGAGAAAGTTGAGTCACAGAGGTGAGCAGGGATCGTACTGTCAATGACATCGTAAGCCAAATTAAGGAGTTTGGGCTTTTATCCATAGGTACTGGGATGCCACAGGATAAAATAAAAGTAGCAGAGTTACAAGATTAAACTTATGTTTAGCAAAGAGGAACATGGTGCCTGCGGATGGGTTGGAGTGGTAGCAGGACTGGAGGCAAGAGCCCCAGTTAGCAGCAATCCACCAAGCTGAGTATGGCAGCCTGAACTGAAGAAACGGCAGTGGGAATGAAGGGAAGTCTTGAGGAGCTTGAGAAGATGTTCAATCAACAGGACCCAGTAGTTGATTAGATTCATCACTGACGAGAAGATGGGAGTCAAGGATGAAGCCTGGATTTCCAGCTTAGGTATCGAGAGTGTGGTAGACTGATTCAGTATGATGGAGAACCTCAAGAAAGGGGTGGGCATGAGGGCAAAGGTGGTCAGTTCAGTTTGTGTTTGGTTCCATTTAAGGTGCCTGTTGAAAAAGCAACTGGATGTATCTGTGCGTACAGAGGTTGACTATCCGAATCTGGAACTTAGGAGAAAGCCCCAAGCCACAGATAGAGATTTAGGTGTCATGAACTTGGAGATGGTAGCCGACTCACGACAGGGAGCACAACTGTCTAGGAGGGTAGATACCATTAATTGAAGAGGGTGTGTAGCTCACCTCTGAAGCTCATGGACACTCGAGTTATGAGTAGAGAGGCCTGTTTTCACAATTTCATTTCATAGTGGATTCATTAAGTAAAGATCGACTTAAGTCACCTGATGCTCAAATATTCTAAACTTCAAAATTATTAGCATTCAATATTGAGTAAAATTTTTCTTTCTTTCTTTCTTTTTTTTGGCATCTGTAGCATACATTATTGGGTATAAAGTTGTTGTGTTTTCTCCTCCCTGCAGGAAGCAGGTTTTATGAAATGTCTGGCCTTTTTGAGCACACCATACGTCAGTGTTTTTGTGCTATTCCGTTCGTTCACTTAAATCCACCTGTTTTCAAAAAAGACAAATTAAAACTGGATCTTTTGTCACTTTTAAGCAAAGTAAAATTGAAAAAGACCCTTGAGAATGTGGACAGGCATTGGTTTGGGAGAAGAAAGAGCCAGTTGGCATATTTTAAAGAGTGCTTAGCTTATCTTTATCACTTAGTGGTACTTAAAACACATTAGGCAATTATTTTTTAAAAATGGGGGCCTTCATTTGAATGCTATTGCTTATAATAGTAAATATTTATTGCAATAACTTCAGAAGAAAGTCAAAGAATGGCTCATTACTTCTAATTAACACATTAAAATTGTTTCAAATGTTCTATGCAGCATTTAATACTATAGAAATTTAAATGCTTTTAAAGAAAGAAAGGATAAAAGGTTTTTTTCCAAATATTAATATTAAT
>RJWJ010011523.1:0-44129 GCA_004363605.1 Indri indri | reverse complement strand
CTGTTTATTGGGGCCTCCAATGAGCGTGAGAAAGCCAACCCCTACTTTTAAGGGGTTTGCAGTTTGGTAGAGGAAGCCAGACTTTCACATGAGTTATACTTGATATAGACCCAGGGACAAGAATGTGCACCTTACAACGTGCACCTTAGGGCAATAACTCTATCTTAGTCATCTTTGCGTCATCCATTTGTAGCCAAGGTCTGGAATCCAGATATGCTCTGTATACGTTGGTTGATTTAATGATTGATTCTGATTAGATGCCAAAATACAAGCAGGAAAAGTAGTCTCTAATGCTGATTGGGTTCTGGAGGCAACCACTGATGAGTATGTATCAACAGCCAAGTAAATTACTCTCCTACTGCTTTGCTACAGCAACTACCTGAGTTCAGATCATGATGTCTCTCACCTGGCATCTTACAGCAGCCTCTTAACTATTCTCTCCGCCCTTACAGTTTTTTGCCTTCAAGTTCACCTCTAGTCTGCTGTTAAAGTGAATCCAAATAGTGGGTATTTGATAAATGAATATTTGCTAAGCGAATGAGTAATATCACTCCCCTATTTAAAACCATTCCGGTAATTAAATACACTCTGTTTTTATCTGACTCAAAGAGAAAATAAATCTATGACAACAAAGAATGCACAGTGAAAAAACATGTGTTGAGAATCTATTATTTGCCAGGCACTTGACACATTTTAAAAACATATATATTCAATATATATATATTGAATTTAGAACTCATTCTTAGGTAGTTCCCATGTGAAGTGTTGTTTGAAGCTAGATGCTTGATTTGAAAACATTTGACTGTTTGAATTTTGAACTGGATTATAAAAGAATAAAAACATTAGCAACAATGATGATAATTATAACAACATTGAGAATAAAGATGATAGTTAACTTGCATTTAATGCTTACTACATGCCATGTGCTGTACCGGCTCCTAACATTTATTTTATTTTCTTAGTGGTTGCATGAGGTAGGTATGCCTCGCCTTAAGCTCCACGAAGAAAAAGAACAAGGACTCGTTCATCATTGGACCCATGGATTATAGAATGCTTTCCACAAATAAATATTAAGTGAGTATTATTATTTCCATTGCACATCTATGTAAACTACAGCTTCAGGAGGCAAGGAACTTGTCCCAAGGCACACAGTTGGTAATTTTTGGAACAAAGATGTGAAGTGTTCAGTTTCAAGTGGAATGTTCTAAGGTCCCAAGTTTCCACAATAAAAATTACTTCTCCCAAAGTGTCCAGCTAGACTGTGGGTGGGACGTGACCAGCAAAGAAATCCTGCTGGGATTTTTACTCTGGCTACAGCTCAGTAGGCTGATTTGAGGTGAGTCAGAAAGGAAGGAAGGGAGGTCCTGAGGCCAGCAGGGCATGTTTGGGTAATGCCCCGTCATGAAGGAAAAGAGAAAAGCTAAAAGGGAAGCAGGACCTGAGAGCTCATCTCCTTGCTGGGAGAGGAAGTAAGCAGCCAGCTAACAATAACCTTCAGCTTTTTAAGAATAATAGGGAATTGGCTCAAGGGCATCCCATTACATAGACCTTGGCAAGGGGTCAAATAAAGGGAAAATCACAGAAGGTGCAAATGGAAAGAGGGGTTGTTTGCCAGTACATGGAGTGGCATTGGTTGAAGTCATGAGACCCACTTTACTCTTGGATTCCCAGAGCACCTTGGCAGTCAAAATCCTGCTCTCACTCCCAGATGGCTATGAGCTGCTCCTTCTGTCTTGAATAGCCATGGTCACTGCGATGCCCACATCTGGCCTCCCAGGATATTTTCCAGTGGGCCCAAACAAGGGGTCAATCTGAAGAGTTGCAGCTGGCAGCCCAGAAGAAATCTTCAAGGGGCTAATAGTTAATACCATTTATTGGGACTCCTAATTTGAAGGCAGTATATAATACCACACACTTATTAAGCACCTGCTATATTCTATCTACAGTGAATCCTGACCACTTAGTGAAGTAGGTATTATTATCTTCTTATTACAGATGTGGAAACTGAAGCTTCCAAATGAGAGACTGCACAAGGTCATGAACCTACTGAGTGATAGATTTGATATTCAAACCAGGATTTTTCTGACACTCAAACTAAATCCTTAGTTTAATATGACAGTGACAGTGCTTAACTCCTTGGATTGTTGTAAAGGTTAATTGAAATAATGCATAGAAAATGATTCACTTGTTGCCTAGCACGTCATGGGTGCTGCATAACGATGATGTAGGTGAATAGTGCTAACATCATTGCCACTGCTCTTACCACTTCAGCTTTGGCTGCTGTTCTTTGATAAGTGCCATTGTCTTGCCTGTGTTCTTTACACTCCTCTTGTTTGCATCTGAAAACCACCCCATGGGCTCATCTTTAGTTGCAGGGAAGCCCGAGGTCTAGAGGCAGATGCCTGTTGAATGATGAAAACCTCTGCATCCCGAGAATTTTGAGAGTGTCTTTGGGACATTATATAGGCAAAAAAATAGTAGTGATTGGAGGTAGGGGGAAGAAAGTAGACTAGAGACAGCTTGTGCGTACTGCTCTCAGGGAGAGGATTAAAAGTTGGAGGCGGATGCCCATCTATAGATGGGCCTTCTTGGAAAGAGCATTGTGCATCATCAGAGAAGTGACAGGGGACAATCAGAGTGAAGGAGAGTGTGAGAGGGTGATACACTCGGCAAGGTCAGAAGGTACCTGTGGGAGGTGTCCACACATGGGGAAATAGAGGAGGACAGAAACCCAGGACTACATGCTCACCCCATGTACCCTGTGGCCCGAGGTGTGATGGAGCCTCCACCACCACTGTAGACCTCAGGACTGATCAGGGAGCTGCTTGGAGTCTGCGCAGTGACATTGCACTGGAGACTGGGCACAGCAGGGACCTGGTGGTTTCAATTTCTGGGTCCCTGCAACTGACACCATTCTGAGCTCTCAGGCCCAGAGTACCTCATCTACACAGAGCCTGGCTTTGCTGCAGCTGCCTCCGCATTGTCCCAGACAAGCCAGGGAGGGAGCAGGGAGAGCAGATGCCCTCATGCACCCCATGACTGGAAGCCAAGCACCCCACAACCCCATGGAGGATTTGAGTAGAACAGTTGCCTCAGATGCCACCTCAGAAGTCCTGCAGTGAATGCCTCCATGAGACCTGGGCAGGGGGACAGCCCTAGCCACCTAGAAGACCAGCCCTGTGGCCCCATGCCCATGACCCTCATGCTGCCACCTGGCCCCATGGCACTGCCCCCACAATTCTCATGCTGCCACCCAGCCCTGCAGCTCTGCCTCAAGGCTCCAGTACTGTCACTGGGCCCCTGCAGTCCAATGCTTTGTCAGACACTTGCTAGTTTTGAGCTGTCATCGCACATGGACCCAGCTGAAGCAAACACCTACAGCCCTGAGACCCACAACCACTGCCTAGAGAGCCTCACCCAGCTGCCATTGTCACCACCATTTGGAGACCCAGCCTCCATGGAGAAGCTCTCATGAAGACCACCACCTCAAGCTTTCAACGAAGACCTGAAGAACAACCCATGACACCACGCGAACATCATCCAGCACTGGCTTGAACTGTCACAGTCACAGGGAAATGGGACAAAACAGAATAGTTGCATTAAAGGCTCTCAGTGTGCCCACCTCTCACCTGCTGGGTCAATATTCCAGAGTAGGATACCAAAGCACCATCTAGGGACCTTCCCATCTTTTCACTAAGTAGGAGAGTCCCCAGCAAAGGAGAACAGGTGCACTGCAAACCTATCTGCAGTGAGCTGAAAGAAGAGGTTTCAGATGAGAAGAAACCAGCAAAAAAATTCTGGCAACATGAGAAAACAAGCTAGTTATACACCCCCAAGAGATAACAATAGATCCACAGAATTAGACCCCAACAAAAAGGAAATTGTCAAAATGTCAAAAATGTCATTCAGAATATGGATGGCAATTAAAATGAACAAGATTGAAGAGAAAGTAGAAAACCAAAACAAAGAAACCAAAACAAATATTTAAGGACATCAGTGAACAAAATGAAAAAGTTACAAAAGAGCTAGACAACATAAGAAAGGATATAATTAAACTTAAAGAAGTGAAAGAGTCATTTAGGGAATTTAAAATTATAGCAGAAAGCTTTAAAAACAGACTAGACCAAGCAGAAGAAAGACTCTCAAAGCTTGAAGATAAGGCTCTTGAACCAACACTGTCAGTCGAAGATGCAGAAAAAAGAGTCAAGAAGAATGAAGAATCACTCAGAGAAATATGGGACTGTGTGAAGTGAATCAATGTATGAATTGTAGATATTCCTGAGGGGGAAGAAGAAGCAAAAAGCCTGGAAAATCTATTTGAGGGAATTATTGAGGAAAACTTCCTTGGTATCACCAGAGATTCAAATATCTTGATACAAGATGATCATTTTACACTGGGAAGATTTATAAAAAATAGGACATCTCCAAGACACATAGTCATCAACTTGACCAAAGTCAAAACAAAGAAGAAAATTCTACAAGCTGCAAGATGGAATCAACAACTAACCTACAAAAGAAAACCCTTCAGGCTAATGGCAGGCTTCTCAATGGTGACCTTACAAGTCACAAGAGATTGGGGCCCCATTTTAGTGTTTTTAAGCAGAACAACTGCCAGCTAAGAATCTTGCATCTTGCAAAACTAAGCTTTATAAATGATGGAGAAATAAAGACTTTTCCAGATAAGCAAACACTAAGGGAATTTGTCACTACTAGATCTGCCATACAAGAAATGCTCATAACAGCAAAATACACACCCACTAGTATAAAAACACCCAAAAGTTAAAGTTCACAGCTCTTATAAAACAGTAACAAAAGAGGTAAAACAAAACAACAAAGTATTACCCAACATGATGAACAGAACACATATCAAGACTAACATTGAACATGAATGGTCTAAATGCTCCATTTAAAAGACATAGACTGGTTGAATGGATGACAAAATACAACCAAGTATATGCTATCTCCAAGAAACATATCTAACTTGCAAGGACTCACACAGACTCAAGGTTAAGGGATGGAAAAGATATTCCATGTAAATGGAAACGAAAAGTGAGCAGGTATAGCCATTACCGTATCAGATAAAATAGACTTTAAATGAATAGTGATAAAGAAAGGCAAAGAAGGTCATTACATAATGGTAAAGGGAAAAATTTAACACGAAGACATAACAATCCTAACTATATATGCACCTAACACCGGAACTCCCAAATTCATAAAGCCAATCCTACTAGACCTAAGCAAACAGAAAATGGTAGCATTGTAATTGCTGGGGACTTCAACATCCCACTGACAGAGCTAGACACATCATCAAAGCAGAAAATCAATAAAGAAACAATGGGCTTAAACAAGATTCTAGAACAAATGGACCTAATAGACTTTTACAGAACATTCTATCCAAAAACTACTGAATATACATTCTTCTCATCAGCACATTAGACACTCTCCAAGATTGATCATATTTTAGGCCACAAAACAAGTCTCAGAAAAGTAAAAAAAAAATCAAAATCATATCATGTATCTTCTCAGAGCACCATGGAATAAAGCTAAAAATCAGTTCTAAGGGAAACACTTGAATCTACACAAAGTAATAGAAATTAAACAACATGGTGCTCAATGATCTTGGGTCAATGATGAAATTGAGATGGAAATCAAAAGATTCCTTGAACTGAATGACAAAGAGGACACAAGCTTCCAAAATCTATGGGATACAGAAAAAGCAGTCCTAAGGGGAAAATCCATATCCTTCAATGCCTACATCACAAAGACAGAAAGACCACAAGTTAATGACGTAATGTCACATCTCAAGGAACCAGGAAAAGAAGAGCAAACTAAACTGAAAGCCAGCAGAAGAAAAGAAATAATAAAGCTCAAAGCAGAACTAAACTAAATGGAAACAAACAAACAAACCCAAGCAAACAAAAAATAAAAAAAGCAAAGGATAAATGAAACAAATGGTTCTTTGAACATATAAACAAAATTTATAGACCATTAGTCAGATTAACCAGAAATAGAAAAGAAAGGATTTAAATAAGCTCAATCAGAAATGAAAAAGGAGATATTAAAACTGATACCACAACAGTTTTTTAATTTGATCAGGTCCCATTTATTTATTTTTGTTGCTGTGATTGCCTTTGGGGTCTTCTTCATAAATTCTTTGCCTAGGCCAATGTCTAGAAGAGTATTTCCAATGTTTTCCTCTAGAATTCTTATAGTTTCATATCTTAGGTTTAAGTCCATTATCCATCGTGAGTTGATTTTTGTGAGAGGTGAAAGGTGTGAAAAAGTGTATGTTTTTGTCTGCTTTTTCAAAGATTAATTGGCTATATGAGGATGGTTTTATATCTGGATTCTCAGGCCTGTTCCATTGGTCTGTATCCCTGTTCTTGTGCCAGTACCATGCTGTTTTAGTTACTGTAGCTTTGTAGTATAGTTTGAAGTCTGGTAAATTGACGCCTCCCATTTCATTCTTTTTGCCTAGGATGGCTTTTGCTATACGGGGTCTTCTCTGGTTCCATACAAAGTGTAAAATTATTTTTTCTATATCTGTGAGGAATGATGCACAGCCAGGAAACTATCATGAGAGCAAACAGACAACCTACAGAATGGGAGAAAATATTCACATGCTACACATCCAATAAAGGGCTGATAACTAGAATCTATTTAGAACTCAGGAAAATCAGCAAGAAAAAATCAAACAACCCTATCAAAAAGTGGGCAAAAACATGAACAGAAACTTTTGAAAAGATGATAGAATAATGGCCAAGAAACATGAAAAAATGCTCAACATCGAAATGCAAATCAAAACCACAATGAGATATCACTTATCTCCAGTGAGAATGGCCTTTATCAAAAAGTCATAAAACAATAAGTATTGGCGTGGATGCAGAGAAATAGGAACACTCATACACTGCTGGTGGGACTGCAAACTAGTGCAAGCTCTGTGTCCCTGTGGAAATTTGAGACCAGCAAATATTATGTGACTATTATTGATGCCTCAGGATGCAGAGACTTTATCAAAAACATGATTACAGGCACATCTCAGGCTGACTGTGCTGTCCTGATTGTTGCTGTTGGTATTGGTGAATTCAAAGCTGGTATCTCAAAGAATGGGCAGACCTGTGAGCATGCCCTTCTGGCTTACACACTAGGTGTGAAACAACTAATTGTTGGTGTTAACAAAATGCATTCCACTGAGCTGCCCTACAGCCAGAAGAGATACGAGGAAATTGTTAAAGAAGTCAGCACTTGCATTAAGAAAATTGGCAAAACCCTGACACAGTAGCACTTGTGCCAATTTCCGGTTGGAATGGTGCCAACATGTTGGCGTCCAGTGCTAACATGACTTGGTTCAAGGGATGGAAAGTCACCCATAAAGATGGCAACGCCAGTGGAACCACATTGCTTGAAGCTCTGGATTGCATCCTGACACCAACTCGTCCAACTGACAAGCCTTTGCATCTGCCTCTCCAGGATGTCTACAAAATTGGTGGTATTGGTACTGTCCCTGTGGGCCGAGTGGAGACTGGTATTCTCAAACCTGGCATGGTGGTCACCTTTGCTCCAGTCAATGTTACAACTGAAGTAAAGTCTGTTGAAATGCACCATGAAGCTTTGAGCGAAGCTCTTCCAGGGGACAACGTGGGCTTCAATGTCAAGAATGTGTCTGTCAAAGATGTTCATCATGGCAACGTTGCTGGTGACAGCAAAAATGACCCACCAATGGAAGCAGCAGGCTTCACTGTTCAGGTGATTATCCTGAACCATCCAAGCCAAATTAGCACTGGCTATGCTCCTGTACTGGATTGTCACACAGCTCACATTGCCTGCAAGTTTGCTGAGCTGAAGGAAAAGATTGATCGCCGCTCTGGAAAGAAGCTGGAGGATGGTCCTAAATTCTTGAAATCTGGTGATGCTGCCATTGTCGATATGGTTCCTGGCAAGCCCATGTGTGTCGAGAGCTTCTCAGACTATCCTCCTCTGGGTCGTTTTGCTATTCATGATATGAGACAGACAGTTGCTGTGGGTGTCATCAAAGCAGTGGACAAGAAGCCTGCTGGAGCTGGCAAGGTCACCAAATCTGCCCAGAAAGCTCGGAAGGCTAAATGAATATTATCCCTAATACCTGCCGCCCCACTCTTAATCAGTGGTGGAAGAATGGTCTCAGAACTGTTTGTTTCAATTGGCCATGTAAGTTTAATAGTAAAAGACTGGTTGTTAATAACAATGCATCATAAAACCCTCAGAAGGAAAGGATAATGTTTTGTGGACCACTTTTGTTTCTTTTTGTGTGGCAGTTTTAAGTTATTAGTTTTTAAAATCAGTGCTTTTTAATGGAGATAACTTGACCAAAAATCTGTCACAGAATTTTGAGACCCATTAAAACAGAGTTTAATGAGAAAAAAAAAGACATCTTCACCTGAATTTTTTATAGCAGCACAATTCACAATTGCAAAGATTTGAAAACAACCCAAGTGCCTATCAATATATGAGTGGATTAATAAAATGCGGTGTATGTATACCATGGAGTGCTATTCAGCTGTAAGAAATAATGGTGATATAGCACCTCTTGTATTATCTTGGATAGAACTGTAACCCATTCTACTAAGTGAAGTATCCCAAGAATGGAAAAATAAGCACCTCATGTACTCACCATCAAATTGGTTTTAACTGATCAACACCTAAGTACACATAAGAATAACATTCATCAGGCATCAGGAAGATGGGAGGGGGGTGGAGGGGATGGGTATATACACACATAATGAGTGCGATGCACACCATCTGGGGGATGGACACACTTGAAGCTCTAACTCGGTGGGGAGGGGGGCAAGGGCAATATAAATAACCTAAACATTTTTAGCCCCACAATATGCTGAACTACAAATAACACTGATACCACAGAAATACAAAATTTCATCTGTGAATACTATGAAAATCTCTATGCACATAAACTGGAAAATGTAGAGGAAATGAATAAATTCCTGAAAACACACAACCTCCACCTCCCAAACCTGAAGTAGGAAGAAATAAAAATCCTGAACAGACCAATAATGAGTAGCGAGATTGAAGCAGTAATAAAACATCTCTAAAAAAAGTCCTGGACCAGATGGATTTTCAGCCAAATTCTATCAGACCTACAAACAAGAACTGATACCTATCCTACAGAAATTATTCCATGACACTGAGAAGGAGGGAATCCTCCATAACTCATTCTACAAAACCATTATCACCTTGATACTAAAGCCAGGAAGGACAGAATGAAAAAAGAAAACTACAGACCAATATCCCTTATGAATATAGATGACAAAATCCTCCACAAAATACTAGCAAATTGAATTCAACAGCACATATCATAAATATTATTCACCATGATCAAGTGGGTTTCCTCCCAGAGATGTAAGGATGGTTTAAGACACACGAATCAATAAATATGATTCACCACATAAACAGAAGCAAAAACAAAGACCTTGTGATAATCTCAATGGATGCAGAAAAAGCATTTGATGAAATCCAGCACTCTTTCATGGTAAAAACCCTCAACAAACTAGGCATAGAAGGAACACACCTCAAAAGAATAAAAGCCATATATAACAAACCCATAGCCAACATCATACTGAGTGGGGAAAAGTTGAAAGCATTCCCCCTAAGAACTGGAACAAGACCAAGATACCCACTGTACTATTTCTGTTCAACATAGTACTGGAAGCCCTACCTAGAGCAATAAGGCAAGAGAAAGAAATAAAGGGCATCTAACTTAGGAAAGAGGAGCTTAAATTATCTGTTTGCTGATGATATGATCTTGTATCTAGAAAACCCTAAAGACTCCACCAAGAGAGTCCTGGAATTCATAAATAAATTCAATAAAGTCTCAGATTACAAAATAAATGTACACAAATCAGTAGCATTTCTGTATACTAATAACAGTCAAACTGAGAGTAAAATAAAGGATTCAAAACCATATACAATAGCTACCAAGAAAATATTAATATAATACCCAGGAATATACTTAACCAAAGAGGTGAAAGATCTCTACAAGGAGAACTACAAAACACTGATTGAAAGAAATCATAGATGACACAAACAAATGGAAAAACATCTCATGCTCATGGATTGGTAGAACCAATACCATTAAAATGTCTATACTGCCCAAAGAGATTTAGAGATTTAATACAATCCTCATCACAATACCAATGTCATATTTCAAAAAACAAGAAAAAGTAATTCTACATTGCATTTGGAAGCAAACAAGAGCCTGAATAGCCAAAGCAATCTTAAGCAGAAAGGACAAAACTGGAGACATCACATTTCCTGACTTGAAAGTATTCTACAAGGCTATAGAAACCAAAACAGTATGGTACTGGTATAAAAGTAGAGATATAGACCAACGGAACAGAATAGACAACCCAGATATAAAACCACACAGCTACAACCAACTGATCTTTGACAAAGCAGACAACAAAGTGCACTGGGGAAAGGAAGTCTATTCATTAAATGGTGCTAGGAAAACTGGAGAGCCACATGCAGAAGAATGAAACAGGACCCCTATCTTTCCCTATACACAACAATTAATTCAACATGGATAAAAGACTTAAATGTAAGGCATGAAACCATAAAAATTCTAGAAGAAACACAGGAAAAACTCTTTTAGTCATAGGGAAAGAATTTATGAAGATGATCCCAATGGCAATCACAGCAACAACAAACATAAATAAATGAGACTTAATTAAATTAAAAAGCTTCTTCGCAGCAAAGGAAATAATCTACGCAGTAAATAGATAACCTACAGAATGGGAGAAAATATTCACAAACTATAAACCCAATGGCTAATATCCAGAATCTACAAATAACTCAAACAAAAAATGAACAACCCCATTAAAAAGTGGATGAAAGACATGAACAGAAGTTTTTCTAAAGAAGATAGTCAAATGGCCAACAAACATATAAGAAAATTCTCAACATTGCTAATCATTGGGAAATACAAATTAGAACCACAGTGAGATACTAACTTATCTGTGTCAGAATAGCTGTTATTAAAAAGTCAAAAAACAATAGATGCTGGTGTGGATGCAGAGAGAAAGGAACACTTCTACCCTGTTGATGGGACTGCAAATTAGTACAACCTCTATGGAAAACAGTCTGGAGATTCCTCCAAGAAATAAATGTAGACTTAACCATTTAATCTAGCAATTCCACTACTGGTTATCTACCCAAAGGGAAAGAAGTCATTTTATCAAAAAGACACCTGTGCTCGAATATTTATTGCACCACAATTCACAATTGCAAAGATGTGGAATCAACCTAAGTGCCCATCCATTCATGAGTGGATAAAGAAAATATGGTATATGTATACCATGGAGTACTACTCAGCTATGAAAAGGAATGAAATGTCTTTTGTAGCCACTTGAATGGAACTGGAGACCATTATCCTAAGTGAATTGTCTAAAGAATGGAAAAACAAATACCACATGTACTCTCTAATAATTGGGAGCTAAATGATGGGCACAAAGAGAGGTAAAGGTAATTGGAAACAAGGAAGGGGAAAGAGTGGTAGGGGATGAAGGCTGAAAACTTGCCTATCAGGTACAATGAATAATATTCTGGTGATGGGCATGCTAAAAGCCCCGATTTAAGCACTAAACAAAATATCTCTGCAACAAAAACATTTGTTCCTCCTTAGTATTTTCAAATAAAAACAAATAGTAGTGATCAACACAGTAATAATGCTGTGTTAATAGCTTACATTATTATTTACTAGGAAAACACCATAAACTCACTTCTTTTCAGGCATCTCAGTCTACTTCAACGTTTTGGTGTTTCTAAGTGTTTACCCAGATAGTGGGGGACCCATGTTCTCTCCTTTGCTATTGCTAAAAACATGTGAGACATTCCGGGGAGGGGCCTGTGGACATGAGCCACATTCAGGTCAAGAGCTACAATAGACCCAACAAAGGCAAAGACTTGGTGGCAGGTGGTACCTTTTGTACACACATCCCCATCCAGCCAAAACAATGTCCTCAGCAGACTGTGTCACAGTGGAGAGAGAGCTGGGAAATCCAACAATGACTCATAGTGTGCTGGGCAAGAAAGCTGAGTATTGTGTTTGGCAAAAAAAAAAAAAAAAAAAAAGACAAAAGCAATGGAATGTTACCCTAGAGTTTAAATTAGCAGGACTCTTCACATCTTCTCTCTTCCCACTGACATGTCTTTGTGACAGCTGGTGGAATAAGACCACTGGCTTTGAAGGCCAAAGTCATCATTGTCCAGCCATGTGACCTTGGGCAAATTGCCTCAGGCAAATTAGTGTAGGGATTACCCCTCTGGAAGCTTAGTGTGCTCTTGCATAAAATTGAAATTTTTAAAATGCCCAAACCAAGTCAAATTGCTATAAAGTTTGATGAAGTGATGCATCTCATTGATTGACATATTTGTGTCACTGAAGAAAAGTTGATTTCTCTTGGAGGGAGGAGGAATAGCTTTAAGTCAGAGGCATTCCTTTTCTTTCAATAGTGTTTGGAATTTATGTTCTTGCTGGGTCTAGGAAATGCATGTCTTTGGACGTTGCTCTAGAACTGTTTTCAGGGTAATCTTATCTACATGATCAGAAAAACTCTCCCCAAGGATAAGTGATTTCTTGAGACCTGAAGGATGACTGTAAGTTGTCTAGGAAAATAGATGCCAGGGTAGGACAGAGGAGGCTTTCCAGGCAGAGCTAATAGCTTAAGGAAAAGCCTGATATTGAGAGAGAACAAGGCACCTTGGAGAGAGTGAGAGGAGGCAGGGTAAGAGAAGGGAGTGGCACTCCAGCAGAAGGCCAACTGTGCAGGGGTTGGAGGACTCTTGGGGGGTCTTGGGCTTTATCTTCCTGGCATTAAGAGGGCAATGAAGAGTATTTTTAGGAGTGATGTGGCCATCTATGCATTCTAGAAAGATCTCTTGGGCTGCTATCCAGAGAAGGGATTGTAAGCAGCAAGAATGAAGGGGCTATGGTAGATAGCATCCTTGGGCAAAGACAGGAAAGAAAACCAGCGCACCACTGGCAATGATCCTAAAATAACAGTGTTCTAATCAATCAGTCACAGGTTTGGTTGGTTTGTTTTCTGCTTGGAAAGTGTGTCTGTGTGATTTCCTCCTCGTATTTTTTCCTATTCACAGTGTACAAATATTTCGATCAAAATACATATGCTGTTTTTTACCTCAACTCTTATTTTCTATGCTCTACATACCCAGTATAATTGTGATACGGAATTATTTGTATTTTATTTTAAATACATGCTTCTTAAAGAAAATTTATAAAGAGTAAAAGGCAGAAAAATAAGAGTAAAAATTATTTATAGTTCAATCTCTCAGATAACCACTGTTAACCGCTTTAGTTTATTTCCTTCTGTTACTATTATTCAGTGTGTGTGTGCAGAGAGAGATCTTTTATTCAAAGATTTATAGTATTACCTATGTACTGTTGCTGCTTGCTTTTTTAAAAAGCTAATATATCATCAGTATTTCCCCCCTGTTATTCTTTGGAGTCATTAGTGGCCAAACAATATCCTTCAAGTAGTTATACTGTGATTTATTTAATCCCCTTTCCTCCTATTACGGGACAATTAAGCTGTTTCCATTTTTTCCTATTATACATGAGATGACATTGAAAGTTTTTGTGTATAAGCCTTTATCCCTATTTAGGATTATTTCCCTAGGATAGATTCCCAGAAATGGAATTATTGGGTCAAAAGGTTTGTATGTGTATATCTCTTTTGGTATGTGCTGCCAAACTGCTTTCCAAGAGCCTGTGTGAATTTATGCTGCCTCTTCCATGTCTAAAAACAAAATCCAGGGGAATGTAAGTTCCACAACAGCCAGGCACCTTTTGTCCCTGGAACACAGACAGAGCCGCACCAGAGGCCCTCAGCCCCCAGGGCTCCTCTTATAGGGTGTTTTTTGAGGTGTGAGCCACTCTGAAAAAGCTTCCAGGCACCCTTGCTGGGTCAAGGAGTCATGTGACCAGAGGGGAGTCACGTGACCAGGGAGGTAGAATCCCTTTCTACATTTTCCTCACCTGTGGTGTCCAGCCGTCCTGGCCTGCACTTGTGGCTCTACACTGACCCAGCCCTGCTTGTGACCTTTGCCTTGGCCATTTGCTGCCATCTGGGCTTCCCTTGACCCTCAGGCTGTCTAGAACCTACCACTTCTCCAGGCCTATCTGGAAGCTGGCTTTGATAAGTCCAGGCAGTTGATTATTCCACTGAGATTTATCCAGCATCTCCTGTGTACCAGCCACAGGCCATATGCAGAAGGTAAGAGTTAGACACACTGATTCTAGCCCTTACACACACTTCATTCTCCCAAAGCTCTGTGACTTTGCCTTGTTGCTTTCTTTTTTTTTATTTCTGCATATTATGGGGGTACAAATGTTTAGGTTATGTTGCTCTTGGTCCCCCCACCCCCCGCCCAGTCGGAGCTTCAAGTGTGTCCATCCCCCAGATGGTGCGCATCGCAATCATTATGCCTTGTTGCTTTCTTTTAACCACAAGGTCTTCCTCTCTGTCTCTTCACCTGGTTCATCCTCACGTTCCTTCAAAAAACCTTTATTAATTTTAACTCTGTGTTGAGGTATTGGTCAGCACTGTTGCATAGACCAGTGAACCTCTGTGTCTGCCGCTGGTGAGGCGCTGGGCTGTGGTGCAGACCTTTACTGTCTCTGCTTTGGGCAGGCTCTGTGCCAGGTGCTTTCCACACATTGACTCAATTTGCCCACAGCCATAGAGGGAGTTGCTGTTATTATTATAATATTTTCATTTTTTAGGTGGAAAAACTGAGGTACAAGCGATCAATAATTTGCCTGAGGCCGTGTGGTCTTAGGACTCTTACCCGGTACATTTTATGACCTCTTTTCAGTAAGTAACCACACAAACTAAGGAGAGACAAGCGCTACAGAGGAAAGGAAGAGGGGCTGTTGAAAGAGACCAAACAGGTGCTATCTTTAGTTGGGGGATCAAGGAAGGCCGCTATAAAGAAGGGACACTTAAGGGACTGCTTAAGGATGTCTTAGCCAGGCGATGACAGGCGAGGAGCCTTCCAGGAACAGCAGGTGGGAGGGCCCTGGGGCAGGAGAGGACTTTGGGAATTCCAGAACTGAAAAGAAAGTGGGATGGAGCTTATAGGACAAAGTAGCCTATAAGAGAAGAGGTCTGAGAAACACGGCGTGTCAAATTGGTTCAGGGCTTGAAGAGTTTGGCTTTTGTCTTAAGAGCAATGGGGACCCATGATAGGTTTCAAGCAGGAGAGGCTATGATCTTTGTTGTGCTTAAAGTGATGGTCTGGCTGCTCCACGGAGGATGGATTGGAGAGGGCTGGGGAGGGGCATAGGGCACCAGCTGGGAGACTGAAGCAGCAAGTGGGCAAAGATGATCATGGTTGGTCACTGTGATGGCAATAGGTAAAGAGAGAAATGGAGAGATTTTAAGCAGATATTTGTTTAAGTGCTAATGGCTCAGATGTGGTCTTTTTTTTTTTTTTATTGTTTGTTGTTTATAGGGGTACAGATGTGGTCTCTTGTAGGAAGCCTCTTTGGAGCTTGGCCATGCTGCCCAGCCCCAGAGCACTTCTCTCTGCTCCCATTGTATCCCACCCCTGTTATCGCATCAGTGACGAGTTCCACTTTGTTTTACCTGCTTCCTCTCTGGACTGTGAGCTGTCTATTTTGTTTATTGTTTTGCTTGCTTCTGCACAACCGCTCCTAGAACGGCGGTTGCCATACAGCACATGCTTGACAATTGTTGGTAAAATTTGTTCAATTGACCACTTCCTGTGAGCCACAAAATTGCTTTACGTGTGCTGTCTTGTGCACTATGCTTCAACCCCACATGAGGTGGTCACTATTAATATTTCCTCCCCATTTTGCAGATGAGGAAACAAAGGCATAACAAGGCCAATTATCTTTAACACACTCCTGTAACTATGACTTGCTCGAGCCATAGCTCAAATCCAGCTCTTCCGGTGCTGGCAGCCCTGTGTGTGAGCACCCAGCCATGCTGTGTGGTGCCTGCACCTTCCACCAGGCTGGGACACTAGGGGAGCAGGCTCCTTGCTTGTATCAGCACTGAGCTAGAAACCCAGGCCCAAGGCAGCAGCCAGTGAGTAGGTGTGCATGGAACTCAAGTAAACTTAATCAGTATAGATGGACGACGAAATGTTATTCAGGCATAAAAAGGAACAGACTACTGATACCTGCTACAACATGGATGACTCTCAAAAACATGATGCTAAGTGAAATACACAAGAAAATAACATATCGTATGAGTCCTTTTATATGAAATGCCCTGAGAATAGGTAAATCCATAGAGACAGAAAGCAGATTGGGAGGAATGTGGAGTGACTGCTTAACACGTCTGGGGTTTCCTGCTGAGGTGATGAAAATGTTGTGGAACTTCATATGGGTGGTGGCTGCACAACATTATTAATGCACTAAATGCCACTGAATTGTACACTTTAAGATGGTTCATTTACATTATGTGAGTTTCACTTCACAAAAAAGTTTAAGAAGAATACATGGAATGAAATGCACTAGCTTCAGTTCCTCAGTGATTAACTGAGACACAGGAAAAGGATAAAAGATGGAGCTTTAGCTAAACTGGTAATTTTAATTTTTTAATAACACAAAATATCTGAAGCAAAACAAAAACTACCATTGTATAGGCTATAGCTGAAAATTCTTTCCTGTAGGCAAATGGAGCTAAGACTCGACAGACAGCAATAGATGAACACTTTAGCCTAATTCTCTTTCCACTGAAGCCTTTGACTTTTAACACAAGAGGAGGGACTTCAAAGTCATGAGACTCAACTTTGGTGTGTTGCAGCCACTGTTCTTATTTTGGAATGAATGCAACGCCAACCTGAGAGCTAACGAACTACAGAAATTGGCTTCCCACAATTAGTCTCTCTTTCCTCAGATGGAAAAGGAGTTGTCCAAGACACCAGCACCTTTCAGGCACTGCAGTTAAGGCAGAACCAAGTGTCATGGGGAGAGCCGGTGCCCCTAGTGGTGCCCGCGGTTACACGTAGGGGAGCTCAGGAACTAATACTTGCTGAGAGACCCCCTGCACCCTGCCTGGGCCCCCACCTGATCAAGGCACTGTGCACACATTAACTTGCTCAGCCTTCAGAATCACCTCTTAGGTAGGTTTAGTTTGCCTCCATTTGTTAGCTGAGGAAATGGAGGCTTAGGTGAAGAACATGCCCAAAGTTACAGAGGGATGAGACAGAGCTGGGATTCCAACCCTATCTGTCTGGTGCCAGTGCCTGTGTTCACCATAGTGCCTGTAGCCCTGGAACGGAGGCTGGCATGTAGAAGGCGCTGGATAAATACTTGTTCAGTGAATAATGAATGATAGCAAAATTAAATAATTTTTAATGGCCTATTATTTTGGTAAAGATGTACCGAATTAAAGCTAAGGGGCAGATATGTTTCCAGATTGTGCAAATATAAAGTGGTATAATCTTTTAGGAGTACAAAATTTATATTGACAAATAAGTATGAAGAGTCTGAAAATTGTGCAAAGCTCTTGTCCCAACACTTCCACTCTTAGGATTTAATTTGAAGAAAACAATAATTTAGTCAAAGCTGTATGTACAAGGGTGTTGTTGATCATAGTGTAACACAATTTTTTTGATGTTATAAATGATTTGTTCTACAGTTACAGATCGGTGAAGTCAATGGCACATCAAGAAAAGGCCTGTTTTGTAGCCATTGAAATCTATGTTCTGCAAGAGTGTTTAATGACAAAGGCAAATATTTATAATATGTTGCTTAAGAAAAAGTAGGCTACCAAATAGTGTCTCCAGAACATTCATTCTGGTTTAAAAATAATATAGGCATCAAATAAAAAGAGGAGAAGGCCCCAAACCAAAATATTAATGTGGCATGAGTTATGGGTGATTTGTGTTTTCTACTTTCATTTCTATTGTATTTTCCAACTTTTTTGCAAGGGGTAATAAGCATATTCTTTGTTGACTCGTTCTTAGAAACAAGTCGAAAATGCTACATAAAAACAAAACAAATGTGTTCTACTTACCCAAATGGACAATATCCTGTGTGGATGAAAAGAAATATCCTCTTTCTTAAAGAAATAAACAATTGAACAATTGATAATATAAAAGACTATTTTTAGATAATTCTTTTAGTGTTTTCTCTTCTTTCTCCTCTTCTTCTTTTTTTTTTTTTTTTTTTTTTTTTTTTTTTTTTTTTTTTTTTTTTTTTTTTTTTTTTTTTTTTTTTTTTGCTTCTTCAATGTATAATTCTAGCTGCTTCTCTTCTTGGTGCCAGACTTAAACATTTGATTAAAGTCATGAATTCTCTTCTTCTCCTGGGCTTTCTCATTGAGGAATTTGAAAGGAGAGAGTCTTGGATTTAGACATCTGGGAATGGCCAAGATTTTGAACTTGTTTTGTGAAAATATGTATTTGTTCAGTTGAGCAAGTGTGAAGCAAATGCTTTCAGCATGTCTGTTAATCTTAGTGGCCTGAGTGATGTAAGGGTATGCTCACTCATGTTTTATGATGTTTGGTTTCATAAAAATATGTTTGGTTTCAAGGCATTGGCCCCTATTCTGTGTTGACTAGGAACGCATTTGGAGTATGGAAGGCATCTTGAATTTTATCCTAAACCTGGTTTGTTTTTTAATCATCAACTGGAACTCTATGATGGTTATGACTAACACATTTTGTGAGTTAATGAAAACATTTACTTTAATAGAAAAAAAATAGAACAACACTAAAATCAAAGTGATTGACACCATGTTTTGCCAAAAGACTCTTGGTGGAGGGTTCTATTGATACAAGGCTGTTACTGCTTATCATACCAAGGAGAAACGAAAGAGTCTCGATTTAGGTCACAGATTCTAAATTATAAAAGAGGTGAAACAAAGGGATATTCTAGTCAAGTTGGGGAACTGAAGCCTGATTTACAATGGCCGGGACACAGGCAGAATTCTCTTTTGATCACACCAGAGCTGAAGTTTATAATGCACTCAATGGAAGAAAATGTGTTTGTATCCCCAAAAGCCATATTTACTTAGAACATTCTTTAGCTGTAATCAAGCTTCAGAACTAAAAGATGTCATGGGGCAATGTTTAGGTTATAATGTTTAGTGCAAAAGTCCTGTGTATGGTTTTATAAGGAGAAAAATAAAAAGAAAGAAAAACACACTGTACACTATAAAAAAAAAAGGAAAAGAAAAGAAAAAGAAAAAAAGACCAGAGTAAAATATAACGAAATGTTACTTGTTTTTTGTTATGAGCATGGAACTATGTTTGCTGGTGGTGCCCTTTCTCTATTTTTTGAAATGATTAATGATCATGCATTATTTTTATAATAAACACTTTTCTCATTTATCCAACACACAGGTGCCAAGCACTAGGTTTAGCAATGCAAAGGTGATTAAACAACTTATTTGCCCTGAAGAAGCAGACAGCACTCTAGGAGAGAGACAAATATATAAGAAGTGAGTATCTTCCAGAAGAGAGGTAAAAGGCAATGGCCAATATACTTGCGTGCAGAGAGTCAAAATTTAAAAACAATTGAATGCACATTACTGTGACAATGTCCCATACACATGAAAGAAAGAATAGCGTCTCTTGCATTCTAGGTCATTCTCTCTAGTTATGTATGTGTTTGAGAGGATGAGACCTAAAAACTGAGATGACCCATTTTGTAGTGGCTGAGTAAGGAACACACAGTATTATGGTTGCGGCTTTGCAACTTGTCAATTTGAGAAATGTAGTGAAGCAGTCTCCCCAAATCCTTGTCTCCTTCTACAGAGGCTGTAACTTTACTGATGCATTTCTTGAATTTTATTTTACTGATGTGCAGTTACCTTGCTCTCTTGGCTCATGTGTTTTAGGTAGATAATCTTCGTTTTTAATTTGAACTGAAGCATACCCCTTTTAGCAGGAAGTATGGCACTCAAGAGCTCAACAACTGGTTCTGAAATCAGTTTTTAAAAAGAGAACACAGGCTCTGAGTCAGGTCTCAAAGGGGTTTCCAAAGAGATCATGCATTAACTTGGACTCATTGCTGTTTATTTTGGCTGTTGAGAAATCTTTTTGGAGTGCTTGCTAATTTTTAGCATCCCATCCATGTTGCAAATGGTTGGGTCTGCTCATATCAGTTATCTCCAGGTCAAAGGAAATGTTATTTATTTGTTACACAAACATTTGTTTAGTGCCTACTATGTGCCTGACCTGTACACAGAGCTAGTGTAACAGCAGTCAGCAAGAGACAAGATCCTTATCTTCATGGGGAGATGATAATAAACACATAGACAGATAAGTAAATATGGAAATAGGTGACAGAAGCTCACACTGTGAACACAGAGGATAGTGATGGAAGTTGTGTGCAGAGGGCTGCCTCCTGTTACTGTAGATCTCCATTGTTTGATGTCTTGAAAAGGTGCTGTTCATTTTGATCAAATCTGGTGTCAATTGTCTTGCCAGGATGGATAATATCTGGGCTTTGGAGTCAGAGCCACCTGGGTGGCTAATCACAGGCATGGTGTGATCTCGGTAGAGTTCCATCCGAGCCTGAGTTTTCTCATTTCTGTTTTGAGGACAAGGCTGTTCCCTGCCTGTGTTGTGACAATGAAATGACTTCAGGTAAATGAAGTTTGTGGAATATATTAGGGGCTCAAGAACTGAGAGTGTTTGATACATATTCTTTTAGAGCTATCTCTGTATCCTATTGCTGGCTCCGTTGGGACTGCTAGAACTCTAAATCTAGTAGTTCTTCCTTCCAGCAAAATCTCCAGGAAAGTAGTTATGCAAGTACATTTGTGTCTTTTCAAGTTGTCTTTTGGATTTAGTTACTTCCCAGGTGTGGTAGGCTGAAGAATGGCCTCTCCCAGGCATCCACATCTTAACCCCCAGCACCTGGGAATATGTTACTTTATGTGGCAAAAGGGGCTTTGCAGAAGTGATTAAGTTAAGGATCTCAAGATGGGCAGGTTATCCTAGATTGTCTAAGTGGGTCCGGTGATGTAATCACAGGGGTCCTTTTAAGAGAGAGGCAGAGGGTCAGAGTTATAGAGAGAAGGTGACGTGAGGATGGAAGCAGAAGGGATCAATGAAGAAAGATGCTACACTGATGCCTTTGAAGATGGAAGAAGGGGCCCTGAGCCAAAAAATGTGGGCAGACCAGTCTCAAGAAGATAGAAAAGGCAACAGGAACGTAGCCCTGGGAACCCATCTGAGACTTCTGACCTCCAGAACAGTAAGACAATAACTGTGTTGCTTTAAGCCACTAAGTTTGTGGTAATTTATCACAGCAGCTTTAGAAAATTAATATACCAGGTGAAACCAGAAGATCCTGCCTGAGCTGTAGGCAACAAAAAGAGTAGGAGTCCCTGGGGCTGGTTAAGATAACAATTTCTGAAGCCAGCATACGTGGGTTCGAAGCCCAGCTCCACCACCTACTATCTACGTGATCTTTAGAAAATGACATTTTCTCTGTGCCTTCTATAAAATGGGATGAAAGGATACATTTAGGATATATAAGAACATTGGTGCATTGTAAGTGCTCTATAAATATAAATGGGTATTAACATAATTTAAATGAATTTACTGTCTCCCTGGAATAATGGAAGATGAATGAACTGTTGCCATTGGGCACTGGGAGAAACTCACTGGATAGCTGTTAAATGGTATCAAAGGATTGTTTTTGTTCATATACATGTTCATTTCCATGGTGAAAGTTTCTCTCAGTGGGGACTAATGGCAGTTTTCTTTTCTTTCTTGCTCACTTGTGAAACAAGAGATGCAACTTGGATGACAGGCATTGTCGCTTTTCAAAACTCTCTTGTTTCTGGGTTGTAATTCAAAATTGCTGTTGAACCTGTAGCAGCCAAATGAAGTGGCTCCCTTTGACCTTTTAACAATTCTGTTTGTCTCTGGTGGATCACAGGCTGCCTTGTTGCTGCTTTGCAAAAAGTTATTCCCCTGACAGTTCTGAAAGCCAGGGAGGAAGCACATTCACTTGAGATCTTTATGATTTTTCTGGGTTTACCTAGTTAGGGTAATACTGTTCTCTAATGTAATTTTTTTTTTATTTCAGCATATCATGGGGGTACAGATGTTTAGGTTACGTATGTTGCCCTTACCCCCCCTCTCCCCCGTGTCCAAGTTTCAAGCATGTCCATCTCTCGGATGGTGCTCATTGCACACTTTGTGTATGCATATACCCGTCCCCTCCTCTCTAATGTAATTTTTTGTTTCTAAAACAGAAGATTTGCCACTTGCATGAATATAGCCTAAGGAAATATAATAATTCTTTATTCAATAAAAATATCTACATACAAGGATGTTTATTGCAGCATTATGAAAAGCAGAAAAAAATTGGAATAAATCAAAATGTTAGACAATATTGGAATTGCTAAATATATTGTGGTATAGTCACTCAGTGGAATATCATGCTCCTAGCTGAAAGTGTGGTTATAATGACTTTGCTGATAAAAGGAAAATACTTGCAATATACTCTTAAAAGAAAAATTCAGAGACAAAATTGTGTTCAGTAAGATTATAATGCTTATAATAATTATAGCTCACACATTAACAACCTAGTAGAAAATATACAGAAATACTGACATTCACTTTGTTAAGGTGGCAGAATTATGAATTGTTTTTTTGTTCTATTTCCCAGATATTTAGTAATATAGTTATTTACATCTCTAAGGAAGAAAAATAAATGAAAATGTAAAGCAATAAGCCAAAGCTTCAAAACAGCATGGAAGATGTCCAAGAAAATTATGAATGCACACATTTATAACTCTAAATTAAAATGCCTACAGATCTCTAATTTCCTACATCAGTGCTGATGGCAGGAAAGCCAGGGTGAGAAATTTTGGCCATTAGCACTTACCAGGGCGTGTGGAAACTGTTTTAGCACATACGCTTTCTGGCTTTAAGTCAACTGATTTGGTTTTATGAGACAAAGGAGAGTTTTGCTTCCCAAAATAATTCAGTTATAATTGTTTCAATAACCTCCATTCCAGTGCAGGGGCTGTGGATTAAAAAAAAAATGATTGTATCTGTGATTTCCTGAAGACTCACTGTGTGCCATGATCTGTGTGGAATGCTTTACTTATATCATCTTAATTTGGCCCCGCAACTCTGTTAGGTAGGTCCTCTCTATTATACAGATTTTATAGACACACTGCTCAGAAAAGTGGACAAAACAAGCACAGGATCTCATCCTGGTGGGCGGAAGCAGGTTGAGACCCCGGGCTGTCGAACTCCACAGCTCACTGTCTCTGCTGGGAAGGTCAGCTGACCAGGCTGCCGAAGCCTCCCAGGTGATTCTGTACAATGCTCTATTTTTGGGAGATTTAACAGCGACTCACTAGATTCAAGGTTTCCTACTGTGGCTATGCACGTGTGCAACGGTTTTTGGAAATTTCATACAATAAAAAGCGCATATAGTAAAAAGGAGTCTTCCTTCCACATATATCTACATCCTCAGTTTGTCTTTCCTGAGAAAGTTGCTGTAAATGGGGATCAATAAATAAATACAGATAGGTGCAGGAAACTGTTCCCAAGCTGTAATCACTTGGAATCTTCCAGACCTGTCCGGGAACCTGGATTTTTAAACAAACTTCCCAGATAACTTGGATGCAGGGCCTAGGTCTGAGGACCATTGCTCCAGCGATGCTCAGTTGATTGGAAAAACATAGCATATTAATCCTCTTTATGTCAACAATATTTCATTTGCCTGCAGCCTTTCAGGAATATAGACGTTTGATAGAATGAGTTAAACTGTTATCAGTTTTGCAAAATCTGACAATTCTAGAGAGTGGTATATTTTGGTTGGAGATGTTTCTGAGCAGAAGTGAAATTGAAAATGAATTTGAAAATTCCATCTGTCCTGGGGCCCCAGCTGGTATACAGGCAGGAGCACTGGCCTTGAGGGGACTGGGAATCTAGGTGTTCCTGGGCAAGTTACTCCCCTTTTTAGACTATGAAGTAAACTGATTGGACCAACTCAGGGGTATCCAAAGTGCTCTCCACGGGAGCCTAGACCCCTCTTTGGGGCTGAGATGGAGCGGGGTGTCAGTGACCGAGCAAATAGGTTTCTAGCTCAGCGGTCCAGCCCTCTTCCTGCCCTCATCATTCCACAAAAGCAATTCCTTCTTATCTGTGTATGTGTGTGCACATATATATATTTAAATATAATATTAGTTAAACTCCAGACTGTTCAGATTTCACCAGTTTTTCTACTAATGCTCTGTCTTTACTGGGATCTAATCCAGGATATCACATTGCATTTGGTACCTTATTTGATTTTGCCTCTGATTAAAATTTTAGTCAAACCAATGATTCTAGAACATGGCTAGCTGTCTTCCCACTTGTACAGGCTGGAGGCTGACATTACGGAAGAGGATGAAATCCAGCATGGTCTGTAGACAAGTGGGGTCTTTGGAGTTAGGCAGAGCTGGTCTAATTTTACTCTCTGGAGGATATTGGACAAGTCCCTGAGCCACCCTGAATTTTAGGATTCTCATCTCTAAAGTGGGAGAATAATAACCAATTTGGGAGTTCTGTGAATAAAGTGAGTTTGGCACAGGGCATGACTCCAAGTGGCATTTCAGCTATGGCCTTTCCCCAGGTCCATTTGGTACCATTGTCCCTCAAGTTAGGGGCTGCCTGGGCCTCCTTGTGGCTATACCATTGGTGCTACCCTCCTGGGACATTTGTCCCATCTCCTGCTGAGCCTCTTCAACATTTGCATGTGCCTGGAATAATGTTTAATAGCAGGCTGGCCTCCTGCTCCAAGGAAAGACCCTTTGATATCCAGTGTTTCGATCATACTGTTGAGATGGGATTTAAAACATGCACCCTAATGCAGTTGTTCCAAGTCGGAAAAAGATTACATAATTAATACATGTTAATAATAGAAAAATTAGAGTATATGGATAAACAAAAGGAAGAAAATAGAAATCAGCTGGAATCAGACCACCCAGCAATAACCCTGTTATCATTTTGGGAATTACATCTGGAAAGATACATTTTCTCTCTTTCTCTCTCTCTCTTTTTAAAAAATTACCCTATACTATGCATCACTCTTTGTGTATCCTATTCTCCCTCACCATGTATGATCAATTTTTACACAGTAAATTATAATCCTGCTAAGTAGTTTTTAAATTATATGGATTTATTGAAATTGTCTTCACAAATTCCTTATTGTTGGATGGTATGATTGTTTTTAATTTTTGTTTTTGCCAGTAACATTACAATAGGCATCCCTCTAGTGAAATTTTTGTGCATCATTTTCCAATTAGGCAATTTGAAGCTGGCAGCATATTTGGCCTCCACCCTCTTGTCCTCCTACTCCCCTTTACAGAATCCCTTGTGTGGTTTGTGTGCGTGTCTTCCTGGGTGGACCGTCTGCTCCTTTGAGGGCAGCAAGCACACGTACCTCATTTTTGTTTTCTCCTCTTTAAAACAGCACCGTGGAGTGTCCTCAGCATGTTTCTGCCCTTAGCCAATTGCTTGAATCGTGTTCCCATTGCTGGTTCTGCTTGGATATTTGGCGTCTGGTTTCTTAGCTCTGTTTGTATCCTCACTCAGTCAGCAGAGAGCTATTGAACACCTATGATGTGCAAAGCATGGGGAAACTGTAGCAAATAAGACAGAAGAAAGTCCTGCCTTCAGGGAGTGGTATTGTAGAGTGGTAGGTAGATGCCAAACCAGCCAGGAAATGCGGTGGTCACTTCAAAGAGCATAAGGGCTGCAAAGACCAGAGAGCAGTTGAGAATATGGTGAATCTTGGGGAGGGAATGGGCAGCTAGTTTAGGAGGGGGTCAGAGGAGGTTTCTTTGAGGATGCAACCTTTGAATAGAGGTCTAGGTGACACAAAGGTGGGAAAGTGAGCATGGGGGACAAGTGCTCCTTGCAGAAGCTGACAATGGGGGGGCCACCACGGCAGATGGAGGCCGTGAGACGGCAGAAGGGGAGCAAGGTGAGGGCACCAGATGGGTTGGACGGAGGCCGAGTTATGCAGCGTCTTCAAGGCCCTAAGGAGGGGTTTAAACTTTACTTGAAGGTCAATAGGAAGGTGTTGACCAGGAGGGACCTGGTTTTTTTCCCTAAGAGATCACTCTGCTCAGATTTTATCTTCAACCAAATTGCCTAGATTATAAATACTCACTAGGGAAAATAACTCTTCAAGAGACATTGGCCAGGAATAAGCAACAGGGTTTTCTGAATTTGAGTTTTTTGAGCCTTCTAAGTTTCTTTTTGTGGCAGATGATGTTATTAAATCCATATCCTTTCCCCCCTCTACCTTTGCTATTTGATTCTGTTGGGTGGCAAGATATGCCCACCTACGTCCTCACTTCCCAGCCCCTTTTGGGAGGCATCGGACATGAATGTTGCCAATAAGGTAAGAGCAGGCATCTCATGGAGAATTCTAGAAGGGCTTTACTTTCTTGATGAAAGGACACAGACCCAGTTGGTGCATCCCTGTCTCCTCCCCTGTCTGCCTCTAACACAGATATGCTGCCTGAAATGGAGAGCCCTCTTGCTGTCATTTGATGATAAGCATGAGGATGAAAGACAGCATGCTCAGGATGAAATAGTGGGACAAGAGAACCAGCCTTGGTCCTCAATGGCTTTAATGAGCAGTTGAACCAATGCTGGTGATCTCTTGACTTCTTGTTATGGGAAGAAATAAAAATCCCTGCTAGTTTAAGCCATGGTTACTCAGATATTCTGTTGCTTGCAGCCAAAGCATTCCTAACTAATAATATACTTATCATTGAGGAAAAGTGGGAACTGATTCCACTGGTAATTCCATGGAAGATTATGCAAAATCACTGAAGTTTGGAATAACTCAATGTGTATTAAAATTTTAACAATTACTGAACCCAACTTAGGAAGCCCGTGTGTTATGGAATTAGAGCTCATGATCACAGATGCTATGGGGATGTGCTCTTAAATTGCCACATAAGAATGATTTCCACAGTGGCATGCAGGCATCCTGTACCTGAGATGGGACTGGGCTTGCTTTCTCTCTCTAACTGCTTGGTTCCCATGAAGAATGAAATGACACCCTCATACCAGTCAGCCTGCTCTGTGTGCTGATTGAAAGTCCCAAGTGCACACCCAAGATCAGAGAACATGCCATTTAAGTGATCCTGGTCACGGACTTGGAAATACCCTTGGGTTTGACACTTTCCTTCTTCCATGGTGAAATTACCGAGGTGAGTCTCCCTGGCAAAATCTTTCTGAAGTATAATTTGTAACACTAACACAATAAACACCTACTATATTCTAGACACTTTTGGAAATAGTTTAGAAGCATTATATCTAATCCTCATTTAATCTTGATTTACAGACTATAGATTATTTTCCTGGTGAAAATCAAGACTCAGAAAAATTAAATAATTTTCACAAAGTCATACAGCTAAGGAAGAAGAGCTGGTGTTCAGATACACCTGGTCCTAAAGAGCTTGCGCTCTTTAGGGATCCTTGGGCATCACGTATTGTGAGAAATTCTCATCCAGTGGGTTGCTCATTGCTTCCATGAACTACATAGAAGGAGAGCTCATGGTTTTGGTCTGTTTAAAAAATATATCTCTATGTCTATATGGATATTTATTGTAGCCACTTGTGTTATAACAAAAAAATCAAAAACAATTTAAATGCCAAATTAAAGAAACTACTTAAATAAACTAGGGTGAATCCATTTGATGAAATGCCCAGAATATATTCATTGTGAAGATTTGCGAAACTGTATGTACATTATTAGTACATTATTGTAAATATGGTATGTTGGTATATGCATAGAAAAATATTCTAAGAGGATATTGAACCAATATATTGATAGTAGTATTTTTTATGAATGTTAGAAATAGAGGCCATTTTCGTTTTTTAAATTCGTGTATTTTATATCAAATAATTAAAAATTTTTGTAATATAGAAAAACCCAACTATTTGAGAATACAACTATTTTTTTAGAGTTGGGCAATTCTGAGAGCATAGCTATATTGCAAATGGTTTTGGATGTTACACCATTTGGGAAGCATTTTTAGTGGGTTGAATGGTAGCCCTCACAAAGACACGTCCACCCAAAACCTGCGAGTAAGACCTTATTTGGAAATAGGGTTTATGAGGCTGTAATTAAGGATATTGAGATGAGATCTTCCCGGATTAGGATGTACCCTAAATCCAATGTGTCTTTAGAAGAGAAGGGGAAGAGACACAGAAAACAAGGCCATGTGACGACAGGCAGAGATTGGAGTGATGTGCCTGCAATCCAAGGGACCCCCAGGCTTGCTGATGGCCACCAGAAGTCAGGGGAGAGGCAGAGAATGCATTCTCCCTCACAGCCTCCAGAAGGAACCAACCCTGTTCAAACCTTCTGGCCTTCAGAACTGTGAGAGTATAAATTTCTGCTGTAAATCACTCAGTTTGTGGTAATTTGTGACGGCGGCCCTAGGAAATGAATACAACATTACCAGCATAAGAGGATGAGAGCAACACTCCATGTTTGAAATGAGAAACACAGAGCTACATGTATTGCTTACTGCAGGAAGGCAGCGCTGTGCTGGCCAGCACGCTCTCCCTGAGCAGAGCAGAAGGGGAATGGGCATGGGTGGGGTTTGGGAGGCAGGAAGCTCAGGGACAGGCAGATTTTCAGACACCTAGGCAGCTGATATTACCCATACAGGAGTGATTACTTAAGTGAGACAGACTGTGGTAATCTTGTGCAAATGTAGCTGCTTGTTATAAAAATTCTGAAGAATTTTGGAAAAAAACAAAGAAAAAAGCAAAACAAAACAAATTTCTACCTCTCAGAAATCGCTTTGCAAACATTTGATGAACATAATTCCAGATTGTCTCTAGGGTTATATTTAGCCAGAAGCCTTAGTGGACATAATCTTACAAAAATAGGTTTGTATTATACATGCTATTTTAATAAAAACTATTAAACATAAGTCTATTTGAATTTACCAGAATGAAAATAAACTAGAATCAAACTGAAGGAACTGCCGAACTTCAGATATTTCTAAAGTTAAAAGACAATTATGAAAAAATATTTGAGTTTAACATCATTTTGCTTTTTAAAAACCGTGTATGTTGCAACTTTATGTAATACTTATTTACTTTCTGTCATGAAAGAGGAGGATGTTATACACTTCATTTTCCCTTCTACCCCTTGCATTCCAATTTTTGTTAGTTACATTATTATTTTTGGATTGCCTGGAATTATAACATTTATATTCTGTTTTGTCAACTAATTCCCACTGTTGTTTAGTCTTGACGCTATGTTTAAAGGGATCCAACACTTACTGTTGTCCTTTTATGGTGGCTTCTCCATTGCTGTGTTTAGTTTTGATTCATGTCTTACTATGCTAGATTTCATCATCAAATATTTTTCAGGAAGAGCTTTGTTTATATAGTCCTTGGATTCTTGCATGTTTAAGAATGCTTGCCTGTTTCTTTTACAGTTATCGCACAACTTGGCTGAGCAAAAGACTCTTGGGTCACCTTTTCCCATTAGAACTTGGTAAATGCTGTTCTGGTGTTTTCTGGTGCTGAGTGTCCTAATGGGGATGGAGGGAAGCTGCCGGTCTGTCCTTGGGATCTGTGCTCTGTAAACAATGAGTACAGGACATTTTCCCTTGAATATTAGTGTCTTCACAGTACCTATCTTGATGTCACCAATTTTGTTTATTTTTCCTGGGACATAGTGTGTCCTTTAAATTTACAGATATCTGGCTTTCTTTACCTCAAGAAACTTGAATTGACTTGAAGTGTTTTCCTGTTCCCTTTTTTCTGTTCAGAATGCCAATTTGTGTGTGTCAGCCTCCCTTCATCTCCAGCCTGCGTCGCCTTGTCTGTAATCATTTTTATCTCTGTTCCTTTCTTTTTCGTTTCATGTGATGTCTGAAGCTTGTCCTGTGCTTTCAATAGTATTTATCTATTTTCTGTTGCCTCTAAGTGACTTTCGTGTCTGTGATTATTTTATTTTTATCTTCCATTGATTTCCTGAGCTCTGCCACTTTTCAGCTGGTGCTCATCTTATTTCTTTTCTGATCATTTCTATTTCTTCTTTGAACTTTCTTTTCTGAGAAACTATGATGTCAATTCATTTAAGACAGAAGAGAGCTAATTTCTGTGTTCTCTGGGGGTAGATCATTTATGATGTGTATAATTTTTTACCTGCTTTCTCCATGTGTTTTTTCTTGCTGTTTCCTTCTTCTTGCCGTATGTGTGCTGGGGCCACACCAGGGCTCTGTCTTGGGGTTCCTCACCTGTGAACAGGTGCATGCAGCTGTTTGACCAGCGGTGGTGCAGAGGGAGTCGGAAGGCACAGCCAGCCGAGCTCCAGATGAGGTTTGAAGTCTCTGCTCCTCCTGCTCAGCCTGCCTCAGTGAAATGTCTCCCTCAGGTTTTGGTGTCCAGGAAGCCAGTGTGGCTCCTAAGGAGGCACTTAAAGGTGCAGATTGTGTTGTGGCTCCAGGGTTGCTCCTCCTCTCCCCCTTCATCCCTTTCTACCCCAGACAAGCTCTCCCAACCAGAGGCTGTCCCTAAACAATGAAAATAGTGTGTTTCCTGGTTCCTCCTCATTTCTTGCCACTCCCTTCCCCCTGGCTCATCTGCAATGTGGACACAGACCTTCACAGGACTACTCTGGCTTCTCCCGTGTGTGGTGTGCAGCTCTGGGAGATGCGTGCTAGTACTTCTGGGTCCATGGTCTTTTGAGACACTTGGCAGGATCACCCTTCCTCACTCTTCAGTCAGTCCTGGCCAGATGAACTGTATGGGCAGCAAAATGTGAATGGAAGTAACACGAATGACCTACATGCTCCTTCCCCATCCACAGTGAAATCTGAAGGGTCCTGCTGTGATGGGGGCATTGGGAGATGGTGAAGCTGGCTGGGTCCCTGCGTGCCCAGTGAGCAGGCAGCACAATTAATGTGTAACCTTTGCTGTTTGAAGCCACCGAGATTTGGGTTTTTTGGGTTAATGCTGCGCCATCTAGCCTCTTTGACAACACAGGGCAAGAAAAGCCAGTAATTTCTGTAGCAAACATCAGGGAGCCTGAGCATTGAGGAGGTCATGAGGGAAGGTGTGGATCACAGCAGACCATTGGTGGCCCCTCCAGGATACTGACCAGCTTTAATGGTTTCCTCAAATGTTGGAGCAGAAATGTTGTAGAATCTCCAAAGTTAGCGTTTCTTGTTGCAGAAGGTTTCAGATTTCTTGTGTTCATGAGAAAACAAAACAATGGAACCTGATCCTTTTCTGTTTCTCTCCACTTCCTTTCATGCAAATACAGCTTTCTGTGCACCAAATTTAATGCTGTTGACAGCATTACTTACTACCTCTGAACACACTTGGCAGATTTTATGATAAATTACACTGATCATCTATATTCCTCAAAGAGCCACGGGAGTTGCTGTCTTCAGATCTTGTTGCAATTTAGTCTGTAAATGTCATCTTTTTTCCTTTTTTCAGTCAAGTTATTTCTTCTCTCCACAATTAAAAAAATGTGTGTATAGTCCAAGACATTTTTGAAGAATAAAACCTTGCGTTTCTGAACTCTGTTGGGCCTAGTGATAATGGAAGGTGACTTAGTTCCAATCTCATTTCCCTAAAATCTAGCCTGCATACTAGAACTGCAGTGACTTCTCTTCCCTGAAACTGGAGAAGCCAGGCTTAAATCTTTGCCCTCCCATTCACTAATGGCATGGCCTCAGAAAAATCACATAAACTTTCTGAACTTATTTTCTGAGCCATAAAGATGCGATAATTGCAGTAGACTTTTTAATCCCACAGGAATGTTGGGAAGAACAGATGAGCTCACATATGGGAAAGGCCCTGGAGCAGCGCCTGGTCCCAAGCGGGCACTCAGTACATACCACTTGAAGGCACTTTGCAAATTTTGCAAGTGGCATCTCAGTTCATTCATTCATGTACTTAAAACCTATATACCAGGCACTCTGTGGGATACTTGGATTTATAGTTATGCAAAACATAGGTAAGAAGGTGATAGTCAAATTAAGCTAACAATTAAAATGAAGCATTGTACATATTTTGAGACTACAATAGCTAACATTGGAGGGCTTACTGTATTCTCAAGCCCTGGACTGTCTTTGCATGGGTCATCTCATTTATTCCATACAACTCTACACACATTACTATTATTATTCCCCATTCTAATGGGGAGGAAACCAAGGCTCTGAGATACGAAGGAACCGGCCCTGTTCACAGAGCAGCAGAGTTGGAATGGTCACTGCAGGCAGTGTGACTCTGAGTTCATTTGCTTAACTACTGTCTGTGGAGCCTCCAGAAATGTTCACAGCTGCTGGAAGCAGACTCCTGCCTCAGGACGGATGGTCACGAAAGGCACTTCAGAGAAAGGGATGCCTGGGATTAGCTTTGACATTGGAGTAGGGGTGCCCCCTCAGGCAGAAGAGTCCTGTGCCTGGCCCAGGTGGATACAGAGTGGGTAGGTAACTGTAAATAGTTCACTGTGGAAGAACAGATATTTCAAGGGCTCTCAGTGGATCAGAAACTGTTGTTGCCCTGTTCTGTGCCCCTTGACCCATCTCCAAGTCCACTTGCAGCTACAGTAGGAAGTTCCCATCCACACTGACAGCTGCCCTCTGAGTGTCCCATGTCCTTTTGCTTCCCTGCTTGGGAGATTTCTCTGGAAGGATAGGAACCTGTTCATCCAGAGTGTGGGCTGCCAGGAAATGCAGGTGACGGAATGCCCCGAGGGCAACCCTCAGCCAAGGAAAGACACAGCCTCCCCTCCCCTCTTCCCCATGGGACAATGCTGGGGCGTGCTGTGCACAGCTCCTCAGGGTCCCCAGAGGGACTGAGCCTCAGTTGCCCACAGTGTTAAACTTTCAAAAACATTACTCTTTTTTGGCTTTATTATCCTGTTTCTGTCACTTTCCCTATTCCCTGCTTTATGCACATAAATAACATGCCCTGTAAGTCTTTGTCTTGGGGTTTGCTTTTGGGAAAACTAAAACATGATATTCTGGTTGATGCTCAGGAAATACTAGCTGAATATATGAGATCTGCTCAGCTCCCCCCAGATCATGATTAACACTGGAAACTACAAACGAAGGTAGTACACAATTGCGCTACCTCACTTGACCTCCTGATGGGGCTCTCCTGCCCTGCTAGTTGCTTTTCATGGTCTTCTGTGTCCCATTCGAAGACAGTGCTCTGCTTCCACCCACAGCCAACCCCTCTCCATCTCAATCTTAATCTCCACCCTGATGCTGATGGAGGCTGGCTCAGGTCCTCCATGGTGGGGGACCCAGACCAGTGGGGCCCAGAATTCAGCACAAGGGGCTGAGTCTTCCCATCTGGGTGCCCTCAGGTTGTAGCCCTCATTTACCCCTGCTGCCTTGGCCAACTTGGAACCACGTCTACCCTGAGATTCTTGTGAATGTCTCAGCCACAATAAATTACTTGTTTGGTGGCTGTACTTGGAATTGTTATGCAGCTATGCCTTGACCAGGAACTGCCACTGCTTAGAGCCCTCTTCATTGCCCCTTGCTTACCAAAACCAAGAGATTAGCATCTGCCTAGATTCGAGTCCAAATTTCTTTTATTTATTTATTTTTTTTGTTTGTATAAATTTAAGGGGCACAAGTGAAATTTTGCTACAGGGATATATTATGTAGTGCTGAAGTCTGGGCTTTTAGTGTATCCGTCACCCAAATAATGTACGCTATACTCATTAAGTCATTTCTCATTATCCACCTCCCTCTTACCCCCTTTCTGAGTTTCCAGTGTCTATTACTTCACACTTTAGGTCCATGTGTATACATTATTTAGCTCCCTCTTATACGTGAGAATATGAGGTATTTGACTTTCTGTTTCTGAGTTGTTTCACTTAAGATAATGGCCTCCAGTTCATCCATGTTGCTGCAAAAGACATGTTTTATTTCTTTCATGGCTGAATAGTATTCGATTGCGTATATGTACCACATTTTCTTTATCCACTCATCCATTGATGTACACTTAGGTTGATTCCACATCTTTGCTATTGTGCATAGTGCTGTGATAAACATATGAGTGTGGGTATCTTTTTGACACAATGATTTTTTTCCCCCTTTGGGTAGATACCCAGTTGTGGGATTGCTGGATCAAATGGTAATTCTATTTTTAGTTCTTTGAGAAATATCCATAATGTTTTCCATAAAGTTTGTACTAATTTACATTCCCACCAACCGTGTATGAGTTCCTTTTTCTCTGCATCCTCACCAACATCTGCTATTTTTTGTCTTTTTAATAACAAGTCATTCTGACTAGTATAAGGTGATATCTCTGTTTAGGAATGCTCAGCACTTATTCATATACTTGTTGGCCCTTTTGAAAAATGTCTAGTCATGTCCTTTGCCCAGTTTTTAACAGGATTATTTGTTTTTTTGTTTGTTTGTGGAATTGTTTGAGTTCCTTGTAAATTTCAGATATTAGTCCCTTTTTGGCTAGATACTTTGTAAGTATCTTCTCCCATTCTGTAGGTTGTCTGTTCACACTCTTGATTATTTCTTTTTCAGTGTGGAAACTTTTTAGTTTAATTAAGACCCCTTTGTCTACTTTTGTTTTTGTTGCTTGTGCTTTCGAGATCTTAGTAATGAATTCTTTCCCTAGACCAATGTCCAGAAGTTTTCCCTAGGTTTTCTTGTAGTATTTTATAGTTTCAAAGTTTACATTGAAGTCTTTCATCCATTTTTACTGGATTTTTGTATATGGTGAGAGATAGGGGTCCAATTTCATTCTTCTGCATATGGCAATCTGATTTTCCCAGCACCATTTATAGAAAAGGGTGTCCTTTCCCTAACGTATGTTCTTGTTGACTTTATCAATGATCAGTTGGTTGTGGATATGTGGCTTTATTTCTGTGTTCTCTATTCTGTTCCATTGATCTATGTGTCTGTTTTTATGCCAGTATCATGCCGTTTGGTTATTATTGCTTCATAGTATACTTTGAAGTCAGGTAATGTGATGCCTCTAGCTTTGTTCTTTTGCTTAGGATTGCTTTGACTATTCATGCTCTTTTTTGGTTCCATATGAATTTTAGCTACATATGAAAAAACATTTATAATTTTTTTTTTCCAATTCTGTGAGAAATGTCATTGGTGTCTTAAAAGGGATTGCATTGAATCTGTACATTGCTTTGGGCAGCGTGGCCATTTTAACAATATTAATTCTTCTGATCTATGAGTATGGAATGTTTTTCCATTTGTTTGTGTCATCTACAACTTCTTTCATCAGTGTTTTGTAGTTTTCCTTGTAGAGATCTTTCACTTTCCTGGTTAAATATATTCCTGTGCATTTTATTATTGTTTTTATAGCTATAGTAAATGGGATTGCCTCCTTGATTTGGTTCTCAACTTGACCGTTATTGATGTATAGAAATGCTAATGATTTTTGTATATTGGTCTTGTAGTTTTGTATCCTTAAATTTTACTACATTCATTTATCAAATCTAAGAGTTTTTAGTGGAGTCTTTAGGTTTTTCTAGATATAAGATCATATCATCAGCAAACAGGGATAGTTTGACCTACTCTTTTCCAATTTGGGTGCCTTTTATTTCTTTCTCTTGTCTGATTGCTCTGGCTAGGACTTCCAGTATTATATTGAATAAGAGTGGTGAACATAAGCATCCTTGTCTTAATCCAGTTCTTAGAGGGAATGCTTTCAACTTTTCCCCGTCAAGTCCAAATTCTGAGAAATCATGTCTTAAAGTAAAAGCAGTGTCTTTGGAGTCCAGTGGACTGAGGTTTAAATCCTATGTTCACCATTTACTGGCTGGATGACCCTGGGCAAGATACTTATCCCCTCCAAGCCTAATTTTTGTCATCTGTAAAATGGTGATAGTAACACATGTTTCAAAGGATTTTGTTGTTAGAGATAATATATTTAGGGTACCCTGTATTTGCTCAGCACATAGTATGTCTTATAATTATCTGCTGTTTCTTTCAGCATCATTTGGACTATTGGCCCTGCCTCCCTCTATTTTGTCACCCTATCAACCCCTAGTCCATCACATCTCCTGGCAGAGAATGTCTTAGTTATGATGCAGGATCCTCTTTTAATTGGGTCATTGTTGTAATTGTGTTTTCTTAAGCTCTGTATTTGTCTATTTGGCATTCATTCACCACAGGGCCAATTGTATTAACTATATTTTCTTATTTTCTTTATTCTTGATGCTCTGGCATCTGACTGGGGGAAGACTGCCCCTCCCAGAGTTAGCCAATTCTTAAAGAAAGCAAAGGGCTTTCCCAGGAGGACTTTTTTGTAATGTAAACTCACCAATCTAGAGTGTATTCTTCTCTGTTGAACCCTCACATACCAAGACAATATTCCCTCTGCCCTAAATCACCCCATGGCCAGCTACCAGACAACTAGGGATAGCCCCTATGCCTCAAAGCTGTCAGAATTATTCTAAGTAACAAATCTTAAATTGCTTATCCTGTCCTGTCTTGCTTTTCCCATGGAAAACATGGTAAAGTCTCTGGCTCAGGCTCTCCGCTCTCTCTCTTCTGCCTCATAACAGAACCAGGTGCTTTCCCACGTAGCCCTGTGTGGCATGGCATGCCCCTTCTCTCAGGAATTATGTTATAAAAATTTCCTTTCAATGGCATTTGTGTTACCATGTAGTCACCTCCATAAATTAAAGTCCTACAGTACATTTTGAGACAGTCCTACTCAAATCCTTTTGGGAAATAGGTGAGGTGTTCATATTGTTATTCATAATTAGAATCCCTGTGGGTACAGATTTCTTAGGTAAGAAGGTGCCAGAGCCAGGCCTCATGGTTCAAGACCCTCTGAGAGTCACCACCATCTGTCCTGTGATCCTCAAAATGTGAAGAGTAGAGAGTCCTGTTCAATCTGGATCCAACACACATTTGTATCTTTTTTGTAAATTATAGAAGAAATATTTTTTGTCATAAAAAATTAAAATGCTGTAGAAGTACATAAAGTAAAATACGAGAGTACCTATGCACAGATCTCTGCCTTTGAACCTAATTCCTCACAGATTCACATTGTTCCATTTTGTGTGTGCATTCGTCCACAGAGTTTTTCACTATGAACAAATGTGTGTTCACATTAAGATAATTTTTTAAATGGAATCCAAACATATCAATATTTTGCAACATACTGTTTTTACTCAATGATATATGATGAATGTCTTTCTCTGCCCAGGGTTCTATAGTATGAATGGACTATAACTTATTTAGGCATTTTCCTACTGAGGCACATCTGGGGTTGTCTTTAACTCAGCTACTGTTTCTTGAGAGCACTTTATAGCTACATGGCTGCAAGGCCCTATACGACCTGCTGTTGGGTTTCTCCCTGACCTCAACCCCTGTTATTATCCCTTGAACCATTCTGCTCCAGCCACATTACCTTATTTACTTTCCTCAAATGTTCCAAACACACTCCCATCCCAGGACCTTTCCACAGGACATTCCCTCTGCCTGGAATGCTTATACCAGGGTTGGGAAACCTGCAGCCTTAAGGCCACATGTGACCTTCTAGGTCCTTAACTGCAGCCTTTTGACTGAATCCAAATTTTATAGAAGAAATCCTTTTATTTTTATTAATACATTTTTGTTCATCTTTTATATTTTCATTTTATTTTAAAAATGAATGTATTTAAAATAACAAAGAATAAAATAAGTCTCAATGAAATAATCCTCCCAGATTGATTGGTGCAATTAGAACACTAGTAAACCATAAGGGCTAAGTTGATGGCTGCTATGCTCATGATTTAGTTCTAACATCCCCACCTGACTGGCACCACTACTGCACAAGGCTGGTTGGTGACAGTTTATGGGGGTCAGGTATGCCAGTCTGTTGTCAGCTTCTAACAACGGTGCACTGTGTTTCTGTTTGAAGTGGAATTTTTGAATAGTTGCACAGCTCAACAGTATTTTTAAGTTCTGTCTGTTTCACAGCCCATCATGCCAAAGAAGACCAAGAGAATACTGAAGGATCAAAACAGATTTCTTAATGAGGATTGGGTACTGCAATATCATCCTGTTTTTGCTAAAGATAAGATGATTTTCTTGCTTTATGATACTGCAATATCAACATTAAAGAAATTCAATGCTCATCAGCATTATAACACTCAAAAAGACGACAAATGTTTTAAACTAGAGGGAGAGGTGCAAAAGGTTGTATTATAGAAATTAAAAGATAAAAAGCAAAAGCAAAGACAATTCTTCCAAGCAGAAATAAGACTTGGAAATAACGCCACCGAAGTGACTTACAAAGTAGCTTATATACTTGGGAAAAAAGGGAAGACATTCAGTGATGTCAAAATTGTGAAAGAATGCATTGTCAAAGTTGTAGGATGCTTAGACTCCAATAACTTTTCAAAGTACAAACAACTGCCTCTTTCATGGAGAACCATAGCTGATTGGCAGCATGAATTAGCCTTCAACTTAACAGAACAACTTCATGCAATAGTTCAAAAGGAAAATACGTATTATTCAATCACTTCGGATGAATCAACCGATACTACTGATTCAGCACAGGTTTTATACTTCATTCAGGTCATAACCTAGGATTTTCTTTGCTACAAAGAGTTACTTGCTTTGGGCACTCTTGCAAACAGAACAGGGGGAATAGATATCTTCAATAACTTTCAAGATAAATGTTGTGAAGTTGGACTGAATTTGGTAAATTTAGTAAGTGTGTGTGCAGACAGTGCACCTTCCATGACAGGAAAACATAAAGGGTTTATTACACAGATAAAAAAAGCATTAACAGATCCAGATGCTCTTATTTATTTTCATTGTATCTTGCATCAGCATCTCTGTGGTAAGGCTACTATTTTAAGTGACACTTTGCAAAAAGTTGTAAGTATTGTTAACTATATCTGTGTAAATGCAACATGGCATTGTCAGTTTCATAACATGCTAAAGTTGAACAGTGAGATATTCAGTGTGGATTTGCTATATCATTATAAATTTGGCTATCGCAGGGACAGGTGTTAGCCAACATTTTACGTCTGTGAGAACAGTTAAACTTTATGAAGAGCAGAATCAGCAATGTGAATTATTGAAAGAAGATTTCTATAGGAATGCAGCATTTTTGTGTGATATCATGTCAAATCAAAACGATGTGAATATTTCTTTGCAAGGTAAAACTAAAGTCTATATATGATATGCGGCAAAAAATCCAAGCATTTTAAAAAAAGCTATCTTTTTTCAAAACAATTCTTCTTCAAAAGGAAATTTTGGATGAATGTTTTCCCCAGTTAGCAAAGCTCACTGATGAGCATGATGATACATGCGAATCATTTGAATAATATGGAGCTGTTACAGACCTATTGATTGGAGAATACAATGATTTTGAGAATCGTGACATGACACTCAAATTAGCATTTCAGCCTCACCTAGTTGATATCACCACAGCACCTAAAGAACTACAGATGGAATTGATTGAGCTCTCAGTAGATGACATTTTAAAGCCATTCTTTGATGCTAAGAAAGATACAATCAAAATACAGAAAAAGGCAAGTAGAATACCCATGTCTTCAGCAACATGCCCCAAAATGCTTTCTTGCTTTTCAACCACGTATTGCTGTGAATTAACATTTTCCTACCTAACCCAAATCAAGATGCCCTTAAGGTCACAAATGACTCATGCCCATCTAGAAGATCAACTGACAGTGAGGACTTCCATGCTGCAACCAAATATTCAAATTCTTTCCAACAAAAAGCAGACACAACAAAGTCATTATAATGTTAGTTAACTTTAAAATGAACAATTTTCATTTTTTGAAATTATTAAGTATGTAGTAGTTAGATTTTTACAAAATAATGTGCATGTTTAAATATATCTAATTGAAGTTTCTTGAGTGAGGTCTTATTTGATTACAGCTAAATTAATGTGGCTTCCCAACATGAAAAGTTTCCCTACCCCTGGCTTATACCTTCACGGGCTCACTTGCTCACTCACCTCCTCCAGGACCTGCTCAAATGGCACTTATCTGTGAGTCCTTCCCTTCCCTCCTATATGAAATAGAGCTGTCCCACTTTGGCCATGCCCAGCCCCTCACCCCTTACTTTTTCCCTTAGTGTAGTCACTTTCTGATATGGGCAATGGTTACTGGTTGATGCTCTGTTCCCTCATTAGAAGGGAAGGTGCTTCTGGGCACAGAGTTTCTGTCTGACTCACTGCTGTGTCCCTGGTGCCCAGAGAGGGCCCAGCACATAGTAGGCCATCAACAAACGGGTGTGAATGAGTGAGTAGCCCTGTCTTGGCACTAGTGCTCCCATATCATCTGCTTGTCACAACCACCCGGTGGAAGAGGTAGATTTACTTCATTTTAAAGTTGAGGAAACAAGCTCAGAGAGGTGAACTCCCTTGCTGCAGGCCACACAGCAAGGAGGTTAACTGGAGTGGTGGTTCTCAGACTTGTCTGATCCTCAGAATTTTCAGGGGCCCTGTTAAAGCCAAAGATACCCAGGCTTCACCTGACATGTGTAGAATCAAGATCTTGGGTGTGGGGCCCGAGAGTCTGCATTTTAACACACACACCCAGGTGACTCTTAGAAAGGCCCGGGTTGGGACCTTCTGGCCTAGAATGTGAGTTCACTTTCCTGGAGGGTCTGTTTTGCTCTCTCCCTCTAACTTTAGCAGCCCCAGGGCCTGTGGGGCCTGGCCACAATGGGAGACTCCTGCAGAATGGCCTCTAGTAGGAGACTGTGGGATTCACATTGTGTCCAATTAGAGGGATTATGTCTTTGAGACCAGCCTAGGGGCTCTGTTTCTTGAAATTGTTAAGGTTACTTCCCTTTTGGAGGATATCGAACTTCCAGGCTTTGGCATTCACCTGTTTTCCTGGTCACTCTCACCTCTGCATTTTCATTTTGCTCAAATTCCTCTTGAAAATCTCCTGTTGCTTCTTTTTATATCATAATTATTGGTGTTTATTGCCAGGAGAAGGAGAAAGGAAATAGGCCCACAGGGAGGCAAAGCAGACTGAAAAGGAATTCCTGGCCTAAGTGCGGCCCTGTCACACCCTCTGTGTTCCCTGCTGGTGCCGCAGAGCCTCTTGGCAGCACTCCACACTCAGGGAGGCTGGCTGGAGAGGCTGAGCTGGGGACCAGAATGCACCTCAGTGCTTTATGGAATGTGCAGGGCAGGGTGGGGCTTCTGTCCTGCACAGGTGCCTGTGATGGGCTGAAGGGGCATGGGGCAGGGACGAGAGGTTTGATTCACACACTGACAGTTCACACTCCATTTGCGTCAACACTGTGGGGCTGAGAGGACAGCCATAACCACTCCCAGGCTGTGGTGGGGAGACAACGAGGTGATGTAAGTAAGTGCCTCCTGGATGTACACAGGTATGGACCATGGATCTGATGACTGTGGGGTCTCAATCTCCTGGCAAGAAATGGAATCTTGTTTCTCAATGTCTGAAAGAGTGGAGGGTTTAGGGATTCAGATAGAAAAGCATTTAAATTCAGCTTGGTATCTATGGCACTTTCCTAAAATTTTTAGTTCTTTTTGTCCTGGCTAAAAATACTCTCTAATAAATCTTTCAAATTACTATCACTCAATCTATGGCTAAAGGAATGTTCTAGAACACCTGGTTAATGCCTGCTGAAAGTAAATCCAGGTGAAGGATCTGGATACTCATGAACACTTTCACCTTCTCTTCCTTCCTATCTCTCCCTGCCTGCCTGCGCTCATGAGGCCTGTGTTGCCATGGCAATGAAAAAGAACACAGGTTTTGGACCTGGGTTCACATCTTACCTTGTCTACTTAATTCTTTTATGCGTCAATTTTTTAATCCAGAGAATGAGAATAAGAATATGTACCACTCCAGATGGTTTTGAGGACCAATAACAATAGCTCATATTTACATACCACTTAGTATATGTCAGTGCTTTGCCTATAGGTTGAGTGTCCCTTATACAAAATGCTTGGGACCAGAAGTGTTTTGGATTTTTCTGGATTTTGGAATATTTGCATATACATAATGAAATATCTTGGGGATGGGACCCAAGTCTAAATACAAAATTTATTTATGTTTCATATATACTTTTTACACATGGCCTAAAGGTAATTTTATGAAGTATTTTCAATAATTTTGTGCATGAAACAAAGTTTTGACTGTGTGACCCTTCACATGAGATCAGGTGTAATATTTTCCACTTGGGGCATCATGTTGGCACCTAAAAAGTTTGGGATTTTGGACCATTTTGGATTTTGGATTTTCAGGTTAGGGATGTTCAACATGTATTAACACATTTAATCCTCACAATAATCCTATAAGGCAGGTATGATTATTATTTCACTTTACAGATGAGAAAACTGAGACAACCAGAGGTTAAATAACTCGCCCAGAGTCACACAGCTGGTAGAAACAAGACTATAACTCTCACTACTGTTCTTTTAATTCATTCTTGAAGATAGGAACTCTCATTAGAAAGGCTTACCCACAACGGCTGCATTAACAAAACAGAACAAATCCCTCTTTACCTGTGGTGTTCACTGCCCAGGTAGTGGTGGTGCTTCCTGCTTGTTCTCTTTCTTCCTGTTTCCCTCTTTCTGCACAAACTGAAGTCTCACCTCATCAATAAAGCTTTCATCACACCTTATTTGTATAGAATGTTTATTACTTATAAGGCATAGCTGTATGTCATCTCATTTGATTTTTAAATAATACATGTTGTAGCTAAGAGACACAACTACAGAGTAATAACAAGTGTTGTTATTATTCTCCCTTAAGAGATAAGGAAACTGGGTCTTGCAGTTAGGGCAGGACACTCGATGGAATCTCAGCGTTATTCTGATTTGCACTGGTCTTTGGGGCTTGAGCTGTGAGGTCCCAGAAGAGGGAGCTGACTCTTTTGTTTACCCAGTATCCTGTTCTCTCTTTGGGAATGACCTCTTGATTTTCTTTTTTGGGACCTTTCTGTCTCCCTACCCACCCTCCAGCATCTCTAGGGTATTCCACTGCTCTGGGCACAATGATTAATTCACAGGAGGGGCAAGTGACTTGAGTGAGGCCGTGAGACTGGACCCTGGGAATCTACTCAACCCTGGGAGTCCGGGAGTCTTTTCTACTGGTATTGTTGAGCTAGAAGATGTAGACCTAGAGTTGCTGGCAACACTGTCTCCCATTGCAAGAAGAGACCTGACTCACAGTGGAGCCACCTTGGAGACAAGCAGAACTAAGAGATGTGGAGAGATGGAGTTTAGGTCGTATGCTTAAAGCAACTGGATTCAACAGAACCTGAAGTCAGAAGGGCTACCGTAGACTTTAGTTATATGCATTAAGAAGCACCCTTCCACACTTTCTTGCTTTGAGGCGTTTGAATCGGATGTTCTGTCACTTTCAATTGAAAGAGTGCTGATAGAGTCCCCAAATAGACTGTCTCTTAGGGGAGGTGGCAAGACCTGTGGCTAATTCTTTTTTTCCTATTTTCATGAGAGTGCTGGGCACTGATTAGGTGCTCATAAATGCTTGTCAATTCATTAATCATGAATTCAATGGAAGATTGGATAGTTACTGGGAATTTTGATCTGTTACTTAAAAATCCTTGCACATGGACAAATAATTCCTTTCTTGAGTGTTCAGGGAAGTTTGTAATAACTTTTCTTTGGGGTTCTTCCCAACTTGCTTTATTTTCCACTGAGACCAACTGTAATTCACATGGATTTGCCCTGGAGAAAGTCATATTTTATTTTTAGTACTGTTTGTTCAAATTCTTTACTAAGAATTCTTACCACTTAATCATGAAGATCTGATCTTTCTGAAATACAAAGTGGACCATCTCACTTGTGTCCCTATAATGCTTCATGGGCTCCTCCCTGCTCACAAAAAGAGCTTACAACCACAGATCTATAGATTTTAGGAAGTACGCTGATGTCATGGTCAGTTTTATGTATTCGCTTGGCTAGCCTCGGTCCCTAGTTATTCATCAAACACTCATCTAGGTTTTGCTGTGATAGTATTTTGCAGATGTGACTAAATTCCATAATCTGTTGACTTTAAGTAAAGTTTTCCTAGATAATCTGGTTAGTTCAATTCAATCAGATGTAAGGGCTTAACAGCAGAGCTGTGGCTTTCCTGTGGACTGCAACAT